>JAXCGZ010015113.1:150000-170000 GCA_037179515.1 Halocaridina rubra
ATAAATAGAGACTATTGCGGCAAGGATAGAAATAATTATTAAATCTTACAATCCAATAACAGCGTGAATCTTTTTGTCTTGCATGTTAATAAATCCGAAGGATTTCAGATGTTGCTCAAAATTTTATAGGTCTGTTTACCGATATATTCGATAATATCGATTTTGCGTCATCATCTTTATTACTTACAAAGTTATAGAGTCATATTTTTATGCAATCTTTGATCTAGTCAGAATTTCAGACGGTAAAGAAGCTCATCCTTGCTATAATGTTTCAGTATAAGGTATCTGAGGTCTCAATATTTAATGTTTCATGCTACAATATATATATATATATATATATATATATATATATATATATATATATATATATATATATATATATATATATATATATATATATATATATGTGTGTGTGTGTGTGTGTGTGTGTGTGTGTGTGTGTGTGTATCCATGCTTTGAATATATTATAAATAATTACCTACAATATATATATATATATATATATATATATATATATATATATATATATATATATATATATATATATATATATTTTCCTCCTCAGGAACCGGCGGGAGCGAACGCCATCGCCACCGCCGGGTCATCCTTTGTATGCCTCCAAAGCACAAACTGACATGTCTCCTACGCCGGCTGCGTATTCGCCTACTTCCGATCCAGATGAATTGAGTACTTCTTGGTCGCACCCTAGCAAACCCAGGCCCAAACCCTCACCTTCCAGCCATCATCCAAATGGCAGACCTCGCTCGGCTTCATTCAGCGAAGGGACTCGCAGGCAACGCCCTTCCACGGCCACGCTGAAGAAACCGAAGGTAGGCTTTTATTTATTAATATATGAATTAATCAGAAATCTGTTTTACCTTTTCTGTTAGTCAATAATCATTTCTTACATCTCAGAGAATGCTTTCATCTTCTATACATAAGCTTATTCCTTTATTCTATTCTTGGCTTTTCCTAAGTATCACATGGGCTTCAGCTCGTAGATTACTTCGAATTAACGCTGTCATTAACTTGGGAAGGATGCATTTAGAAATTAATATTTTCTTTTGGCTTTCCTGTATACAATCACAACTTTTCCCAGGTGCTAGATATGAGTTTACAACATTCAGTGGACATGAGTGAAATGACCAGAGATATGCTCGACCAAGTACTTTTATCCAAGGATAATCAGGCGGGTTCAAGTGATTACTCCAGTGATTTCACCTCGTCCTCAACGTCTTCATCTGTGGGGAGTAAGAGCCCCTTTGAAGATGAAGGTACCTCTGGGGATTCCGAGTCTGAGGCTCGAAAGGTAAGTCGAATTATGAGTGAGTGAGGTCACAGTCTAGTAGTCATAATACAAAATTTTGGGGAAATCATTCGGGCGTTAGTATATATTGATTATCATTATTTTATTCGCTGTACAAATTAAAGTAGGCGGGAAAATCTTAAGCAGTAAAAAGGATTATTTCTAATGAATGTTTTGCATTTGAAATTGTGCTCTCTTTTGAAAGTTATCGACGAAATAACTCGTCTTAGCTAACACTGGGCTATATTTTGGACAGATCCGGCCTTCGACAATACGCCTTCCGCGCCCCTCTCGCCACATCGCCGTGCCAGTTATCACCTCACAGACCTCCAACTCCTCCAGGAGGACTTCTTCCCTCAGAAGCTTCCTGCCGAGGAGTCAGCGGAGACAATTAGAAGATGTCTTCACGGGGCCTAAGAAAACTATCGAGGTGATGATTTCAAAGCAATAGGTTATATTTAATAATATTTATAAAAGGCCCACAAGACGGTTCTTTTAATAATAAGAAAGGGAGGTTCAAAAATGTGTAGGGAAATAGATCAGTCCATATTGATCATGCTATTGTTTCTCCACGTGCCTACCCCCCCAAAAAAAAAATCCCCCAATAATTATAATTTTATAGAAATTATTCGTAGAATTTTAACTTTTTCTTAGCCATGGATATATTTTTTTTTTTAATGGACAAATATCCATGTCAGGGGCATATTACGTGATGCATATGACTTTCATTTAATCTAGAGCTCCCTGAATATATTAATAATACGATATAAAGCATGCCATATAACACTGCAGTATTAACCAAGACTAATGAAATGCATGACACGTCATTTTACAATAAACTCTCACCTCTATGAATTTTGGGTAGCTTAATACGGTTAAGGAATGCATAACAAGGTCTGTTTTCAATAGTCTCTCTCTTCCTATAGTTTTTTTTTTTTTTTTTTTTTTTTAGCTAATTGCGAATCATAAGAGTTAGAATTTTATTGTAATTTCGGGTAACTTTTTTTGCTATGTAGCCTTAATTGGCTAGGTATTTAAAGAAAAAGCACATTTTATTCGCAAATTGGAATGATCAGCGACAGGATTATTTCCTGAAGTGATTTTCTGTGAGCTGGCGAGATGCAAAGCAAGTACCGTAACTATTACTGGCGTCATGTACTGACATTACTCTGCTAGTAATTTGTAAAAGATAAAACAACTGTTTTCATTTAATCCATTCAACAAAAACTGCATTTTATTTACACACACTCTTTGTAATATTTAATGACAGCATATATTATTGTATCTAAAAGCTATCGAGTCTGTGATGTTATTAAATTTCTGAATGAAAAGTATGATTATCACATTAGATAATCTGTAATAATCTTGTACCTTAATTTAGATACCCGAACCATGCCTCACATGCGGGAAAGAAGAGAATCCAGAACGTTTCCACAGTCATCCTCTTCGTGCTCAAAAGTTCAAACCAAAGATGTTTGATAAATCTAAAGCGAAGAACGCCGGCAAGATGATAGTGACTAAACCTACAGCCCTTAAATACAAGAGCAGAGGAGGAGGAGGATCAGACGAGGACAAAGAAGAGAACGACAACATCAATAATAAATTAAAACCTTCCCAGAATTCGAAAAGAAAAGCCAAAAGCGAAGACGAGACCTCATCCCCCCGACCCCCGAAGAAAAGTGAAAGTAAGGAAGAGAGTACCGAAGTTTTGAAGAAGTTTCTTAAAGGTCAAAAGGCCACTTTTGGCAAAGGACAGAAAAAAGACATTAATGTTGAAATATTTGAAGGGAGTCTCACACCGAGAAATGAAAACGGAAATAACAATGCTTTGGTTTCAAAGAAAAAGCTCGGGAAAGAAAACAGAGTTTTGAATGGTGGTGGCAAAGATGGTTCCCTGTCCAGAGTACCTCCTCATTCTCGATTGAATGGAAATAAAATCGAGGAAGATAGTGACGGTAAAAAGAATAAAGATAATTGTCATCATGGGTCTAAAGACAGTAATACTAGAGCAAGTAGTAGTAGTGTTCCTAGGACGGCCACAGCTCCTACGTTAGTGTGTTATATATGTGGACGCGAATTTGGAAGTAGATCTCTAAAAATACATGAACCACAGTGCTTAGAGGTAAGAAGAGTTTCACCAGAATCCATTTTACTTAAGTATATTTTGAATTTTGAAAATAAATTACCGTATGCTGACTTAATACTGAAATATAATTTGCAATATTTTAAATTCCGTCATGTGATATTTCCTTGCATATATCAAGAGCTTCAGTAACAGCTGATGTGTCTTTTGGACTTAAATAAGACTCACCAGGACAGATCGATGTTAAGTCTCCTTTTGTTACGGTTCTATTTCCATGCCAACATCAACACCGAATATTCTAAGATGTTCATAACACATCTCTTATTATCCCTTCACATATGACAAAACACAATATTCTCAATCTCTGTTTCTCTTTATGATTTTTTCGTGCCCAGGCCTGATGAGGGTAGATTTTTATTATTATTATTTTTTTTTTTTGGTCCGTCCTGGTGTCCTGAATGTTTTGTATGCAATATTTGTCTATATCTCATACCCTAGGTAGCACTGAGATAAAATTGGAAGAGTAATAGATAAAGATATATTATATATGTAAATATAATTGTCTATATAGATGAATCATTGAAATTTGGCACATAATGGAGATATCTTGGTACGCTAAATAACTATGACTTAAGGTCGCTACACACGATCAAGTAAACTTGACAAGTATGCTTGATCAAGTGACTTGTTCAAGCAAACTGGACCGTCTGTATGGTGAGACTTGATCAAGTATTAGACTTGACAAGTCGCTTGAGGCATGATTGAATTTGAATCATGTCGTCAAGTCAAGTCTTGACTTGTTCAAGTCAACTGGACCGTGTGTACCAAAGACTTGATCAACTCTCCAAGTTGACCGAAATTCGGTAACCCCTGTCAGCTCAGCAATATCAGTGAATACACATTAGATGTATGGGGCAGTAGTGAAACAGCATCTTTACAATCTCAAGCTGTGATAATGTTAATTATGTCTATTGGTAATAATGTCTATATGTTTTAATGCAACTTAATTATGAATTATTTGGTGTAGTGTGTTCGCGTGTGTGTACGAGTATCTGCGAGAGAGAGAGAGAGAGAGAGAGAGAGAGAGAGAGAGAGAGAGAGAGAGAGAGAGAGAGAGAGAGAGAGAGAATAGGTTCTCTTTTGTATGAGCTAAGCACTGATAAGCTGAGCTATGAAGAAATATATATATATATATATATATATATATATATATATATATATATATATATATATATATATATATATATATATATATATATATATATATATATATATATATATATATATATATATATATATATATATATATATATTATATGTATATATATATATATATATATATATATATATATATATATATATATATATATATATATATATATATATATATATATATATATATATATATATATATATATATATATATATATATATATATATATATATATATATATATATATATATATATATATATATATATATATATATAAATTATTTTTACCCCGACCGGGACTTGAACCTAGGATATATAAATACTGTGCCAAGACGCTACCAACTACACCACAGAAGGTCTAAAAGGGAAATAAACCTTACAGCTATATCTGCTATACTAGGAATGAACACATTCTATCTGAATGCCAATCTGTTCATATTACAGTTTCCCCCAACCTCGCTCGTGGCTTCGTTTTCGCATTTAATTCAAATCTCAGTCTCATTTTGGACCAACAATAATCAAATAAGAACATTACCATATGTGAAAACATGAATAATTTTTTTTAAGATAATATTGTAGTGGAGTAGAAGAAGCCATTTATGCATTTCATTTTCATCCAATTTTATTTTTAAAGTTTCGTCTTAACATTGGGTCATTATCAAAATATCTATATGGAGAAATCAACATGGTTAACAAAACAATATAAAGTTTAGAAAGTAATACAAATAATACATAAACTGAACAACTGAGTTAAAATAAATAACAAATAGACTAGACCATACTAGACAGTGAGACAGAGTGACTGATAACCTCTCAGATTGCCCTGTAACTAGCTCTCAAAATAATTTGTGGCCAGACTCGCCAGGGGGAGACAATGTCGGAGCTAGTTTACTCTCAACAGTGCACATCACTGGCTAGAACTAGCCCAAAGGCGCTATCCTCTTCAGACCACTAACATGACCCTCTAGGCCCCAGGGTCTCCCTTTGAGTCATTTAAATCTTGTCATCACCAACTGTGTGATTATGTGACTATTTTCCTTCAGGGAAATCGTATTGCTACTGCTGAGCTAGGGAAAAGTTCTAATTTATTTTTCGTCGTCTGCACTCGACATTGTGATTTCAACTGAAGACTTGTCAAGCATACCTGACCGTGTGGAGGCGAAGGGAAATATCACAATACTTGATGAAATACTTGATCAAGCATACTTGTCAAGTTTACTTGATCGTGTGTAGCCCGCTTAATGTCGTCGTGGGGAGGGGAGGATGCAATCGACTTCTTCCATGTTACAGAAATGTAATTTTCCATGATAACGTTTCTTTTTACCTGTTCCTGATTAATATTCCTATTTAAGGCCTGTGTGTTAGAGATAAATGTTCTTTTTCTAGGAGTATCTGCACTTTTCCCAAAGGATCTAAGTATCATGAAAGAAATGTGTCGCACATGACGAGGATTCTCTTTAGAGTAGCGAGGCAACGGGGGAACGCTCCCTCGAGTATTGATTATAACATACATGAACACCTTTGCAAAGAAGAATAGTTTGACTTCCATTTGAGTCTTTATGAAATAGAGTGCCACTTCTACGTATAAAATATAGCAATAGGTTTTGATACCTAATTAGATTATATATTAGTACACTGTAGTAAAATAAACCTGATAAATTGTTTATAAACGTGAAAAATTACATGTCTAATGATTCCCCTGACGAGCTTCCCCAACATACGTGACCTATGCTATTCGGTAATTGCGTACAACACGCGAACACGAGAAGGAGAAGTAGACCATGTGTAAGGGTTTTTTTTTTCTCCCTTATTTTTTCATGTGCAGTCATGAATAATTTGCACAGTGTTATATTCATGCAGGTGAAATTTAAATTGAAACCAAATAGTCTTTATCAATGTTTAATTGGGTTCACGGGAAAAAGCTCTATGTTCTTTCCTGTGATCGGGCTTTCTTGCACGGTTGCCCATTCTCATTACATTTTGAAGTACTGAATCTCATTAGCCACTTGTAAAACCACATATGCAAACTCTTTAGGTCTTCCTGGTGTTCTCTACCGTTATTCTCGTCTTTTACTCTCTTCACAGTCTTTTCATCGTCTGCAAACATATTTAAGGTGCCATTACAGACTCAGAGGTAAATTACATATTTAAGGAACAGAAATTACCCTAAAACTGATCCCTGTGGAACCCCACTGCTAACCTTTAGCTAATCAGACACTGCTTGTCTTACGCTGATCCTCTGTTCCCCTCCTTCTATATAAATTTATAAATTTTATCTACTGCCAGACCTTCCCGCTTATTCTTGCTATTACCTGCAACTTCTTAAGAAGTTTCCCAAGTGAGACTGTATTGAATGTCCTCTGTAAAGGCATTTCAGCCCCCTCTGTCTTGTAAGATTTGGTTTATTATCATAAAACTCTAGCATGTTTGTTAGCGTTGACTTGCCTTCTCTGAAGGCATGTTGTCTCACTAACAAAAAGTCTAAGGACTCCAAGTGAAGGGCAGTGTGTTTTCTCAGTAGTTTCTCCATAATTTAGCAAACAGTCTTTGTCGGTGAAACAGACCTATAGTTTACAGTTGTTTCTCATTTTCTTTTTTGAAAAAAAAAATAAATAAAAAATAAAAAAAAATAAAATATATATATATATATATATATATATATATATATATATATATATATATATATATATATATATATATATATATATATATATATATATATATATATATATATATATAGTATATATATATATATATATATATAGTTAGATAGAGAGAGAGAGAGAGAGAGAGAGAGAGAGAGAATGTATTGACAATTCTGTATTTAAGGTTGATGCGGGCTGATTTTCACTAATTCTCCTTAAAATTTCTGTCTCCTTTGACGCTTTATCTGTCTTTACGTGATGCTATGATAAAGTAGAGTTTCATTTACTTAGAGATAATGTTGAAACAATCTTTGTGTTGTAAGGCTTAGTTTGCTTTAAATTGGTCGAATTGATTTAAATAAATTGATCATTATTATTTTCATTTATGGAATAAACACTAATCTGTCTATCCTCGTATTCTATTTTACGGTTTTTAATGTGAATATCTTTGCGTGTTCAGAAATGGAAAAGAGAAAATGAGAAATTAGCACCACAACACAGGCGTCCCGTCCCTGAGCCTCCAGACCATCCCCTCACGCATGAAGAATGGAACCATTTTGCTTGGGAATCGTCACAGGTAAAATATTCGAGATAATATGAACGAATCTCTGGTAAAAGTAAAATATGAAATATTAATCTTTTATCGCAGAATTACAGTACTGTTTCATTTATATTTAATAATTTACAGTATTAATTACTCAGTTGTACGATATAATAATAATAATGTACTCATATAGCTTTTTTTTCGTTGTAACGAATCCATGTTGGTACAGTCTCAGGAATCGAATGGATGCAAAGTTGGAGGTAAACATGTCACTCCAGAAGTCGAAGAAATTATTCACCTCGAAGATGAACGTGAAGATGACGATGAATTGGTCAGCTGTTGTGTCATACTAGATTGCAAATGATTCTTTATGCTTTACTTTGCTAAGTATGCCATTTTCCAAGTTTTTTTTTCAACTATTACGAATAACTAATTAAAAGGCATATAAATATCTTTATTTATGCTGTTCACGAATTTACTGATGACTAAAAGGTTCTTGGAAGATAATGGAAAGTGAACTAGATAAATGATTGTTACTGCTAACATCATTTTGAGTAGAAACTATAATGTGTCCACCTATCTATCCATATACCTTGGATCGTGGCATAATGTTTGATATAACTGCTTTTTTTTCCATTTCTATTATTCGCAGATTATTGTGACCGATATTTTGTGTGTTTGAAGTGGCTTATTCATGTTTAAACTTATTTTACAGATTTTTAAAAAGCTGAATGATATATTTTTTCACACAGGGCACAGAAGTGATATATTAACAATGCAATGCACAGACTCCAAAAACTGAGAGTACAGGACAACTTTTGATTAACTACTAGTTCTACCACTATCAGTAATAATAATAATAATACTAAATGCCTTGTTTCAATGAAACGTATTTAGGGTATAATCACGTACTGAAGAACTTTTCATATTGGAAATCACTATAAGTTTAATTTTTTTCATTGCCCAGTCTATGTGGTTTTGTTATATTTAGTGGTAGATTTGGTATCATCTTTACTGGTAGATGTGTATTTTATTTTTCCATTGTACTATACGACGAGAAAAAGGGAGGAATTGGCTCTCTCATTCCACGCCCCACATGTTACCAATCCATGCAGTTGGCCCCACGAAAAATGATTGAACTGCCTATTATTTTCCTGTGGTTTTGTACATACACTTACATGGATATCTGCACTAAAGAGGAAACGCACGGAGTACTTTAGCAATTACGAGTTGATGATTATACTTGAAATACTAAAGTAAAGTGGGTTTCCTTTTCTCCTTTTTCGTTCAAATATTCTTATTCACAAAATTTGTGTGATTTTTGTAATATATATATATATATATATATATATATATATATATATATATATATATATATATATATATATATATATATATATATATATATATATATATATATATATATATGTTTATTTCTAGAAGTTATATGATTTTATTAGTCTCAACTATAGCATGAAATTTTTAGCATAATCCATATACAAAAAACCATTTGGTGTGTCCTTCTTTCACAGAAATATAATTATATTTTGCCTTTAAAATTGCGTTCAATTTTATACTGTATGGTGTGGCTATTCACAATAATAAATTTTGCAGAATTTTGTTTGTGTCTCGGAGAACAGTACATATATTATAAAGAACAAAATGTTAATTGTCTCAGATAACCAAAAGGGTGATACATAAAAAAATAATAGCTTACACTTCTGGAATGCCGGATGTATATTTCAAAGAAAATATTATTTCTACCTATACAAGAAGCCTTGTTCTGTATATGATAGCAGGATTATCACAATTATATCCAAGTGTATTAGCAGAGCATCATCATATGCTGCCCATTCTTGCATTATCTTAAAGGTATTTTGAGGGAACTACTCCTCAGGGACACCCTTATTCCTTTTAATTACCTCCTATATCTAGGGAAATACTAGTCTAATATGCTTAACCAAAGACTTACTTCGAAATAATTGTTTTTAAGTATAGGTAGTATCACTCAGTAAATATTTCACAAAGCAAGGAGGTGCTTATTACTTATTCTCTGTAGCATTTTCTTTTACAGTGTATTAAAAATTAGTGAGTTAAAAAAATATTTTTAATAAGTTATTAGGATTCCAACTTACTGCATCTTCTTTCTTATTTACCTCACATCTAACTTATCCATTGTTATACTTTTTCCACAAATTGTTGGAGAATTTATTCGCTGTAGTAAATTGATCTCTTGTTTTCTAGCATATATTTCTTCTATGTCCCTTTCTTATTCTTTCCATATAAATATCCTGCTCCTCCATATGCTCTTGCTTGTATTTATTCATTATATCAGTTCATTTTATTTTCCAATATCTGGATTCTTACAGGCAGCACTTGTTCCGTGTGAATGGTGCGGAAGAACCTTCTTCCCTGAACGTCTCCCAGTCCACCAGAGAGGGTGCAAACCCCCTCCAGGGGCTCAACAGAAGAAAAGCAACAGTCGACCAGCTGGAGTAAGCAGGGTTTCTTTATTTTACCTATATTAATAAAAGTTTATCACAATTTCTCTAACAGCATATATGAAAAGTTTTTAACAGTCCATAATATCAAAGACTAAATTATCTGAATTAATACCTGCATATATCATTAAGGCTCTATGTATCATTTATATGTTGTATTCTTGAAATTTATTATTGTAGATGTACTTTTGAGCCTACTGCACTGCACACTCATTCTGGTAATGTATTGATTTAATAAAATGTTTCCTTCGTACAGAATAGGCCAGATTCTTCCTCAACGTTGCATACATCTGTAAATGCTGGCGTTCGACCTACTGTTGTGTGTTACATCTGTGGGAGAGAGTTTGGTTCATTGTCTATCAACATTCACGAACCTCAGTGTCTCCGCAAATGGCATATTCAAAATCAAAAGCTCCCTGAGCATCTCCAGAGACCAGAGCCAAAGAAGCCAGAAGTGGTTTTTGACAGTAAGTAAAATTAAGACAGCTTTAGGGAAAGTATATGATTCTTTCATAAAACTATAAAAGTTGTTGATTATACCAAGATTACACCTTCGAATATTGTTATAAACAGTCAATATACATCCTTTCTCATGACTGGCCACCCTGCCAACATCTGCTGAAAGTGGTATCTTATATAAAAAAAAAAATTGCAATTCTAATGCACATTTTCTTTATCATAATGCAGCTTGAAATTTATAATTCTCTCTGTAATTCAAGAATTTAGTTTGTTACAGTACTTATTGCTTCACTTATGTTGAATTCAAATTATCTTAATTTTATATTCTGCAAAACCATAATCAATGTAGAAATTATCAGAAGCGGCTTTGAATAAAAAAAGAATTTATTCCTTATAATCTTTATCAATATATGATGTAGTCTTCATAGATTCGACACTATTTTAAAACAATTATTCTTAGTGGAGAGAGGAATTCGATTCTTAAATATTCCTTGCTCATTGAAGGAGGCAGCTAATAGAGAATAAAGTATCCATCCTGTTATTCTTGGCATTTTGTAAGAACCAACTAAAAGGGATACCACTGGTACTGGAGAAAGAATTATGCCCTCAACCTGCATTCTTAAAGAACCAGCGAATATGGAAAGTGGAAAGTAGAGCTTGCAGTTACTTCCTCTCTTTAATTATTCTACCTAAAGAGTATAGATATACGAGATGAGGTAGGGAAGGTTATGATAAATCACTTGATACCTTCCTCTTTATGTACTGTTGTGGCCACACTGACAGCTTCAGTAAGATATGGTATCATGTTGAAAAAATAAACAATATCAAGAGTATTGTGTATTTTTAAGTATTTCTAATTTAATTCTCCATTTCTGCAGACGATGGTAAAGTGAATCACGAGGCTATGGCAGAAGCAGCCTGGAAATCACATCTGGACACCCTCGTTGCCTGTGATAATTGTGGCCGAACTTTCTTCCCTGATAGACTTGCTGTCCATCAAAAGTCATGTGTGAAGGAATAGAAGTACTATTAAGGAATTGATGAATGTTTTATTATTTCAGTGAGGGTTTGGCCATACAACTAAAACATTCTGTACAGGCTATGGGTGTGGTTCGGTTTATTAATAAACTCGCTGTAAAGATATTATGACTCTTGGCCTCATTTCAATAAGCATACGAGACCATGTTTTCTGTTGTCACCATAAACAAGCTGTCAAAATAACATTTTGCCTGTTGTCACATACCACAGATAGTATGGATTTTTTTTCCAATAAAATGCCAGTGGCTCTTAACCTATAAATACTTCTGCCAAGTCTTCTATAAAATGAAAAAACATGATATTTTATGGGAGAAAAAACATGAATGTTTGTGAAATGTTGCAAAGAAAAAATTGATGACACAGCTGCTAGGGCTAACGTTTATCTTTAAATTATTTCTACAAGTATTTATTAATATGGTCTCGGCTCTTATTATCTTGATATGAAGTTCATTATAAAAAGATCATAAATGACAATATTGAACTCTTAGATAGGTATTATATATCATTGGCTCCTATCATTATTGTTATTGTACTGTGATTCCATAGGTGCCATGCTTTAAGTGTAAAAAGTAGTATGTAAATTAAGGGTGTAAAAAAGAAAACTGTCTGATGTCATGGTCTAAGTGACCTTTATTCCAAATGTGAAACTGAAAATGTATCTTAAAAATATACACTTTAAATATTTCCCTTTTTGCAATTCAATCCTGTATATTTTAAATTTGGTCCATACAAGTAACCTTAAGGAAGTATATTAGCAAAAAGCTGGACAAGGTTAGTAATATGATCGTTCTCATTATGAAATATACAAGAAAGAACAATTTTGATTATATATATATATATATATATATATATATATATATATATATATATATATATATATATATATATATATATATATATATATATATATATATATATATATATATATATATATATATACGCAGAAGCTCCCCTAGTTACGAACAAAAACTTAACCCCTTATCTACACATCCATTGTAATTTTAAAGTAATATACTGTATTATTACATTATTAATACTGCATTAAAATTTATTGATACTGTATACTTTCTGCTTTGTGTAGTAGTTAAGTGTTTTTAGCCTAAGTAGTATATAGTGCGGGTTGTGTATGTGCTGTACAGTATTTTTTTTAACCTAAAAACAACTTACAAACAGACTTCAGGAACGTAACTCGTTTGTAAGTTGGGGAGAGTAAGTATGCGTGCGTGCGTGTATATATATATATATATATATATATATATATATATATATATATATATATATATATATATATATATATATATAATATACAGTAATCCCTCGTTTATCGCGAGTGCTACGTTCCGGGACCACCCGCAATAGGTGAAAATCCGCGAAGTAGCAGCACCATATTCATTACAGGTATTTTACATCCCTCTATAAACCTTCCCTGCACTGCTAACAACCCACCCTTTACTTTATTAATAACAGCGTGCAAGCGTAAATTTATATGAGTGTGACAGGTAAGTTTACCATAAATTACAGTGCGCAATCGTAAAGCTATATGAACGTGATAAGCAAGCTTACCGTGAATGACGTGATGATGACGTTTACATCTGCACTATTATCTTATAACAGGGTGTTACAACCCTCTTCACTGTTTTGTTAAAAGTTAGAGTTGTTGTCTTCCTGATATTTGACTCGTTTTATAAAGCAAAAGTTTCACAAAAAACACAAGCACAACGTATTAAGAGGCACAATGCGAAAGGCGCACACGTGAGTAACTGAATGGGTGAGGCGAGACAATGGAAGATGCTGGAAGAATCAAGCTTCAATCAAAAGGCCAATCAGACCCCAGGATACAGAACACAATTCTGTGATTCGTCGTCTCCCACCCATCAGCCAATAGCAATCCGTGTACTATCTCACGTAGGTGCGTGAGATAGTACAGTGATCCCTCGCTATATCGCGATTCACCTTCCGTGAATTCAGTGCATCGCGGGTTTTCATGGCGAGCATATGTATTTTATATTGCAGATTTTCTGGGTATATCGCAGGAATCCATATGTGGAAATATTAAAATTTCCAGTATTTTCATTATTTTATTGATAAAAAAAGGATTTCCTAGCCTAATAACAAAACAGTAAAAACCATAAATTTAAACATGTAACTCACAGTATTGCACCATGTAAAATATGATACCGGTATTGGCGTTTCGGAAAACGAAAAAGGTCGCACCTATGTGAGCTACTACATATTAAAATTTCCAGTATTTTCATTATTTTATTGATAAAAAAAAAAGTATTTCCAAGCCTAAGAATAATAAAACAGTAAAAATAGTAAAAAACATAAATTTAAACATGTAATTCACAGTATTGTACCATGTACAATACTGTACGATAGCGTACACTGTATTGGCGTCTTGGAAAACGCAAAGGGTCGCACCTACGTGAAATAGTACACAGGATGCTATTGGCTGATGGGTGCGAAACGACGAATCACATAATTGTTTTTCTGTATGTTCCGTATTATGGGGTCTGATTGGCTTTTCGATTGAAGCTTCATTCTTCTAGCATCTTCCATTGTCTCGCCTCACCCGTTCAGTCTACTCACTTGTGCGCGGTTCGAGTTGTGCTTACGTTGCGCTTGTGATTTTGTGAAACTTTCGTATTTCAACCTCTGCAATGCCTTCCAAGCGTCCTTCATCTTCTACGGCTTCTGGTAGTAAGCCTAAGCGGCAAAGAGAGATGTTGACTATGCCAGAAAAGGTAAAACTGTTAGATATGCTGAAGGAAGGAAGAAGGTTTGCGGATGTCGGCCGCCATTTCAGCATCAATGAATCTACTGTTCGATACATCAAAAAGGACGAGGCAAATATCAGGAAAACAGCGACTACAGTGATCCTTCGCTGGATCGCGTTTCTTGGCTCGCGTTTTCACTGTACCACGGTTTTTTTTTTTTGACAAATTATTATTATTTTTTTGGGGGGTATATACAAAATTATTAACATATTAAAAAAATAAAAATTCTCAGTATTTTCATTTTTTTATTGAAAAAACCATATTTCATTATCTAATTGATAAAAAAAATTTATTTCCTAGCCTACGAATAATAAAACAGTAAAAAATAGTAAAAAACATAAATTTAGATATACGTACGTACAGTATAACTCACAGTATTGCATCATGCGAAATAGTGTCCGATAGCGTACAATGTATTGGGGTCGCAGCTACGTGAGCTAGCATATATATTTGTATTTCCAGTAGTTTCATGATTTTATTGATAAAAAACGTATTTCTTAGCCTAAGAATAATAAAACAGTAAAAAATAGTAAAAAACAAATACTAACAGTATTGCAACATGTAAAATACGATACCGCTATCAGCGTTTCGAACAAAGGCTCGTTCAGTCTAACTCATGTGTGCGCCGTTCACGTTATGCTTAGTAATACGTTTTGCTTGTGATTTTTTTACTCGCATATTTTAACCTTTGCAATGTCTCCCAAGCATCCTTCATCTTCTAAGGCTTCTTGTAGTGAGCCTAAGCAGCAAAGGAAAATGTTAACCATAACAGATAAGGTAAGTTTACCTATCACGTACATATAAATTTACGATGCATGCTGTTATTTATAAAGTAAAGGGTGGATTTTTAACAGTGCAGGGAGGGTTTATACAGTAAAAGTAAAAATAATTGTAAAATACCTATGTACATGAGTATGTCATAAATTTATGCTTGCATGCTGTTATTTATGAAGTAAAGGATGGTTTGTTAACAGTACAGGGAGAGTTTATACAGTTTATACGGTGTAAACATAAAAATAAATCAAAATATCTATGTACATATAGGCTGATCCTACTCCGCGATTTTCCTGTCTTGCGCCGGGTCCCGGAACCGAACCCTCGCGATAATGGAAGGAACACTGTATTTCTTTTAGTAAAACAGTGAAGAGGGTCGTAACACCCCGCAATAAGATGACAGTGCGGATGGAATCTGCTTTGGCCCTGTGGATTGCTAATTGCAGGAAGAAGAACATCAGCTTAGACTCCAATATCATACAAAGGCGAAGAAACTGTACGAGACATTTGCTGCAAACGAACCCGATGACGACAGTGGCAACCGTCAGGAGGAGGAGAAAGAAGAACAAATGGACGACCCACAACCAGGACTGTCCAGCGATTCTCCACCAAGGAAACAATCGTTCATTGCAAGCAAGGGATGGTTTGCCAAATTTAAAAAATGCTTTGGCCTTAAGAGCGTTTCGGTGTATGGCGAAGCTGCCTCTGCAGATACAGCTGCAGCTGAAGAATATATAAAGAACGACTTCAAGAAAATTATCGAGGAAGGCAAAGATGCTCCTGAGCAAGTCTTTAACATGGATGAAGCTAAAGCCCAGGGATTTAAAAAGCACAAAGACCGCGTTACCCTCGTCACGTGCAGGAATGCTGTGGGCTTCATGTTCAAGCCCAGGCTTATCTACAAGTCTAAGAACCCTAGGGCTTTAAAGAACAAAAACAAAATCAAGAATCTGTTGCCAGTGTATTGGATGCATAACCCTAAGGTCTGGATCACGAAAAGCCTCACATCGGACTGGTTTTACCAATGCTTTATCCCTCAGGTCAAAGTTTATCTTGAGGAGAAGGGCCTTGAATTTAAAGTCCTTCTTTTGATGGATAATGCTGGTGGTCACGCAACTGATTTCCAATATGACGGTGTTCAAGTAGTTTCTGCCACCGAATACGACATCACTGATTCAGCCTATGGATCAAGGCATTATTCGTTCGTTCAAGGCCCTCTACACACGAAATGCCCTAGCAAACCTGGTTGACAAAATGGATGCAGAAAAAGAATTTGTACTGAAGATGTACTTGCGTAACTACACGATTGCTACATGCCTTCAAAATATTCAGAATGCAATCAAAGAGATAAAGACGGCCACAATCAATACCAGCTGGAAGAAATTGTGGTCCGAAGTCATCTACGACTACAAGGGATTAGCTCCTGACGAAGTTCATAACTTGGCAGTTACGAAACCTTTGAAGTTGGATACATTTCTAGGAGGAGAAGGCTTTAAGGATATGACTCACGAAGACGTGAATGAACTGATCAACTGCCACTCGCAGCCTTTGACTGATGAAAACTTGGAGGAAATGACAAAATCAGCAAGCGAAGAAGAGGAAGAATAACAAACAGAGGAAACGCACGAGGAAGTCGAAGAACCTGGCCTTACAATCGAACATCTGGCAACCATGCATAAACATGTGAAAGAACTCCAACAACAGTCGCAGGAGCATGACAATAATATGGTTCGTTCGGTGACCTTCTGCAATATTATTAACGATGCCATGACTCCTTACAAGACCACCTTCGCACAAAAGAAACAGCGACAGCAACTCCCCATTACCATGTTCTTCTCTCGCAAAAACCAGCCGTAAAGCTGTCATTGGCTGTGGAGTATGTACACGTCATCATCACCTCATTCACGTAAGCTTACCTATCACGTTCATATAAATTTACGGTTGCATGCTGTTATTAATAAAGTAAAGGGTGGTTTGTTAACAGTGCAGGGACGGTTTATATAGTAAAGGTAAAAATTAATGTAAAATACCTATATATATATTGTGCTCCTACTTAGCGGATTTTCACCTATCGTGGCCGGTCCCGGAACCGAACCCCTGTGATAAACGAGGGAGCACTGTGTATATATATATATATATATATATATATATATATATATATATATATATATATATATATATATATATATATATATATATATATATATATATATAAATATATATATATATATATATATATATATATATATATATATATATATATATATATATATATATATATATATATATATATATATATATATATATATATATATATATATATATATATATATATATATATATATATATATATATATATATATATATATATATATATATATATATATATATATATATATATATATATATATATATATATATATATATATATATAATATATATAATATATATATATATATATATATATATATATATATATATATATATATATATATATATATATATATATATATATATATATATATATATATATATATATATATATATATATATATATATATATATATATATATATATATATATATATATATATATATATATATATATATATATATATATATATATATATATATATATATATATATATATATATATATATATATATATATATATATATATATATATATATATATATATATATATATAGTGACCCCAACCCACATATGCCTCAAACCATGAACAAACCATCCCACACGAACAAAACTTTGAACAATTTTGACCTCAACCCACAAACAAAATCAAACCCAAGAACACAAATTGTTGGCCAAGGAACCATGTGTCCCACTCGCCTGATCTCAGTTCTGCATTGGTGCCCGCGCTGTGTGGTTTGTTCATGATCTGTTCATAGTTCTTGCTTTATTTTCCATTGTTTTACCTTACATATAGCCCTTATTATGGCTCATAAGAAAGTTCAAAGTGCTTGTGATATTGGGGGACTCTCCTTCCAAAAATGAGTCCACCTCCTCCTCCTCCACCACCATCCATGTATGCCAGCAACAATCATGCACAAAGGTAAATACAGTACTGTTTCTTACCTACATTATTGTTTTTTACCTACAGTATGTACTCTTTCCTACTGTCTTTGTTATTAGTGGGAATGTAACAACTTATTCTAATTGTTGGACTTTGCTATTTTATACTGGGTATTAACTAGTGTATACTATATACCTGAATATGTACATATTTTACTTTATTAGAGTAGAATTCCATTCTATTATTAATGTAATTTTCCTTTTACATATGAAAAATATTTAACCTGTATTATAGTTCATGTTTTTAGTGACTAAAAAATTTTAAAATGAAAATTTATTGTGACCAGGAATGGATTAATTGAATTTACATGCTTTTCAATGGGAAAAATAAATCTAACCCGAGAACAGTTTTTGGGAACGGATTAAGTTTATTAATATATGAGGATAAGACCAGGTGTAGTGGCATCTAACAACCCTCAGTCTCAGTGACTGACCATCAGGGGGTCAGTGGAGGAAAAGTATAATTAGATGGGGATTTGATAAGGGTAACTTTGTCAATTCCACAGTCCTCATGCATCCAAGTGTGGCAATTAAATTCATAAGTACAGAATGTCAATAACAATCCTTTGAATTCACTAATGAATGTGTGGAATTTTCAGTTTTGCTTATTCAAAAGAAAGCAGAAGTCCTCTGCATGTACAAAAGAAAATATGAAAACTTCAGCTATAAAGACTGGATAAATCAGCCAGTACATGACCTCACCTTTGTCAAATCTGACCATCATTTGTATTTTTTGCATACAAAGTCATTTTTCCGGGAATAATGAAATGTAATTAAAAAGTACAAACTATGTAATAAAAAATACATGAAAATTTAGTAAAGGTATATAACAGAGAACACATGCACTGTTTAAAGAAAACAGAATATAGACAATATTATCTTGCAGTGCATAATTTTAAGTACAGTGAGTGCTAAACTCTGTACTCTTATTAGTTAAATATTTGGTAGCTAATTTAAGCCTAACTGAAGGGATATCTGTCCCCTTCCTAAAGCACATCACTGAAGTTTGTCTCTGAATATGAGTAAATAGTAACAATGAGAGTCAAAATTAGTGTATAAAAATTTCAAAGTCTCAAAAAGTCAGCTTCAAGAAGCATAAGTCACTGCATGATAGTGAGCATAAAAGTCCAAGTGACTTACCATGTATGTCTTTAGCTGTCATGGTTATTTTCAAAGTAATATCTGAGGGGCCTTTAAGAAAACGGAAAGCTTACTACAAAACTATTACAAGGACACCCAAGCATAAGATAATAGTCAAGAAATGTAAATTTAAAGAAATGTCCCTAAAAATTAAAATTACATTATAAAGCATTGACATTACACTTATCAGCCAAACCTTCAACAATATTTGCAAGTTCCTGTCGAGCTTCCTGGACCTTAATCTCAGCCAAGGCCATATCAGGAGGAAGTGTGTAGTTATTCAACTGCTTTTTTAGTACGTGCGCCTGTCATTGGAAGAAAAAGACATGATATATTATGAATAATATAAAGCACTTCGTATCCATATTCTGCTGGGTTTTAATATACCTCTGCATTACTTTCATGATGTCTATGCCAAAAATTCTCCT
>JAXCGZ010015113.1:172500-253625 GCA_037179515.1 Halocaridina rubra
GAACTATGAACAAATTTAATAAGTCTTCTACCAGCAATAAATATGAATGTGCATAACTCTCCAAGACACTAACATTCCTTAAATTTGAATTTACGCCATACAGCCTATTGGTTTTTCTTCAACTGTTATAAAATTACCAGTTAGATTACGTATATATATATATATATATATATATATATATATATATATATATATATATATATATATATATATATATATATATATATATATATATATATATATATATATATATATATATATATATATATAAAGTTCCTCACTACTCAACAGTCATCAGATTATTAATAATGCTGATACAAAAACTACTTTAACATAAGACATTGTCTGTCCTATAATATACATTACTGATACCACATTAATTCATGAACTCTTACATATACAATGCAGTCCGTAAGAAATGTTTTTCTCTAACTTATGCCAAAATCCCCACTGGAACATGCATTAGGAATGAAGAGAATAACAAAAATATTTTCCTTACCTCATAATTACTTATATCAGCAGCATAATTTTTGCTTTTTGCTAGACTGAATGCTTTGCATTGAGCATCTTTGGATAATTCTTCTTGTGTCAATTTGTGAAGAGCCTCAGCTTGCTTATATATCCTATAAAAAAGTGAGTATTAATATAAAGAAAAATATAAATAAATGGTAAAAATGCTTCATATGCAAAAAGTAACATGCATCATTATCCATATTCTTTGCAATACCAATTTGCATATTATTCAAACCCATAAGGCAATACAAGAACTTGTTACTTGGCAACTAAAATGCAAAGAGCTATAAAATGAAACATATAGTATTATAAAAGAATTTCTGAGCGAAAATTTAATATAAATTAATGGGATGTTTCAACATAATGCCATATCCCGCTGAATCCAGCAGGTCACACATGAAAAGAAAATGAGATGACGCAGAGCTACATACCTTCCTCATATTCAGATCTTCAAGACAAGCAAATAAAATTTCAGTGAGGACAGGCTTGTCAGCCCTTTACTTCCCAATCCCTTTTAGTTGACTCTTATGACACACATAGAGAACAGAGACTACAAGCAATTAATTCCTTCTCCATACATCAGGTACTTTTCCTTAATACACTACAAAAGGAAGATGCTTTCACTCATAACTTAGCACTCTCTATCCAGCCATTCAGTGTGAAAAAGTTGTAAATAGTAATCACTTACTCCTGAATTTCTTGAAGTTTTTTTGCAAGTGTCTTCTTCATCTCAAGAACAAAAGCTATTCGACTTTTTTCCTGCTCCTGGTTATTTGTAACCTTGGAAAAGGAATAAAGTGATTATCAAATAACCATCAGGCTAAGCTATGAAGGTGATAAACTATGTTGAAAAAGTACGTATACCAGACAATAGCCACAGGGACATGTTTTTATTTCACCACATTAGAGGATTTGTTGCCAAAGGAGCTCAGTAACCGGAGTCTATACACTTAACTTTATATATATCAATGTATATTCATTATACTGTAAAACTGCACATTGCACGAATAATGTACAATTGCAAAGAAATTAAAATACTGATAAGAAAATTTGAGCTACAAAATGGTAAGGAATCCCATCAAAGATCACATATTTAAAAAATTAAAGTGTTAGGTACATATTACTACAGTGACCTGGTGAACTCACAAAACTCATAAGAAGCTAAACAGTTTCCCTTTTGTGTTCCTTTATGGACCTTTCTTAATACATAAAGTTTAAGATTTATACTGTATTAATATCTACTGTTAAAAGGAACAAAAGGAACACTTCCCTAAGTCCAGAGAGAGCATAAAAAGAAAACTACAATATTAACTTATGCTTATTAAGAAAAAAATAAAAAATTTTATATGAAGGTTCTCATGGACATTTTATACAAGATCATTTATACTATGAATATCAGCTAGATGCAAAATTGTTTGTATCTGTATCGATGAAAATACACTTAACCCTCAATTTAACGGACAAAATCTGGCGCAGCAGATTTATTATTTTTCAGTTGTAGCGCCAATGGACATGAGCCACTGCTTCAGGAGAGAGAGATTAGTTGCACTTTGGGGTGCCAACAGCTCAGTGCATCACAAAAATAAAAATAATAATAATAACATTAATAATGATAATAAAAATAATAATAATAATAATAATAATAATAATATGAAAGAGAGAGAAATGAAAGCCCTCCAGGCTAGTTTGCTTGTTGTCTCACAATAATAATAATACTACTAATAATAAAATAATAATAATAATATTCAATAATAATGATAATAATAATATTAAAAAGTAACAAAAAATAATAATAGTGATAATATAAATGCACGTTTTCTATACGGAACGTATTAAAGAAAACCAGTAATAGGTAAGGGGGGTACATAGGGATAACAATTTCTCTTTCTCTCTCACAAAAATAAAAAAGCTGAATTTATAATACATGCACTTTTAGTTCACTGGGTTTTTTATAGTCACAATAATATATTTGTTGCAACTAAAGATCCAGAAACAACAGACAAATGGATTTAACTGACCGAAGTACCCTCTATTCCGATAAATCAAGGGTTGAGTGTAGTTATCATAAATACTGAACTCAGAGCATTTGATTACCTACATTCCTGATTTCAAAAAAGAAACTGAAATTTTTTTTCACTTCTTATAACCTAAAAAGTAATGAGAGAATAAATTCTTAAAAATGTGTACATATGGCATACGATAAAAGGAGATTGTAAGCCAAAAGAAATTTTCCGAAATATGGAAACAATTCTCTTGCTTGAATGACAATTCTAGGATATTACATACCTGCATATGATCCATTTCAAGATTATTCATTGCCAAAATTATATTTGTACTTGTAGGGATTAGAACATCCAAAATCTGAAAAAATTACAACTATCAATAGTGAGAAAAAATTAAGTTAATAAGTAAGATGTTTTAAGTAACTAAGAAGGGTTGACAAATTTTCATACAGAGGCCTCAATGATACCGATTTTAAAACACACCTGGAAAAGTCTCTCACCATTCCCTCCTCCAACAATATCACTTACGGTGCTTTGTGGTAGTAGGGATAATATTTTCATGCTAAAAAATCTAATAATGTAATCAATATGCGCTCCTTCCTCATTTGAGTGATTGCCCGGTGACAGAAGCCTCTCCCAGGTTCTTATGCCCCTTGTCAGGTAAGCGATGGTTGAGGTAACTTGGCCTCCATTGCTATTCTCCTCTGATTTGGAGCTCCAGAGGGTGAACCAACAACAAAGATGCAACTTCTGCAAACCAAATCCACCCACTACACTACATTGCAGAACATCCATACATAGCTATTTGACCAGGCAGCTTAGGGAAAAACAACATCCAAACACACCAAGGAACATTAAAACAGCACTTAGCAAATATCACCCACAAATAATGTCATCTATTCTCCCTCGCCCTCCCCAAACCAGCTTCTGCAAATATAATCATACCCTGTTGAGTAGCTGTTCCATCCAGTCGCTCAAAGACAACACACAGCTGCATACTCAACCTCCTGACAACCATCCTTCCGAATCGCCCCTACCCCATAAAGACAGAGTCCAACTGACCAAGCTGTGATGTGGGTACCACCCAGCTTCACCAGGATGTTACACACCACATCATACAATCAAGCGCATTAAGAAATACTGCACTGCACATAACCACATATGCTAACAACACTCCCTGAGAGCTCTGTGGGAATGCAAGTGGTCTTCTTTAGTGTTTTGGGGGTGTTCAGCAAGGCAGCTTAGGGAACAACAACTTGCTCGTTGAAAATAAATTAAAAGTACAATGAATCTCAAACTAAATAATTACTGTAAAGTTGTGAGTTAGTACTTACTTGGTCAACTAAAACATGAAAACTGTATGCAAAGCAGCAATCTCCTAATAAAAAAAAAGGATATTTCAAGAAAGCAAAATAACAAAAATATTTTCTTCGAACTAATCCTCTTCCCAAGTTTAGCTTACAGGAACACTGATTTATCATTTTCAGAGATTTCTTATACAACCTCCTCTTCTACCAATATGGTGGACATGCAGGTACTGTTTTTTGACATTCGTATATAATACATGAAACATACAGTACACTGTTTATGCATAAATCAGCCATACCTTTGTACTATGAGCAAGGGCTGATAGTGATATCTGACTGTCACTGGATAAAATGGTTGGCTCCAATCTTGCAGTCTCTCTCCATTTCTTCATTTGCTGAGCTGTAAAGAAATCGAGAGCGTATTAACATAAAGATACAAACAGCCAAGGATACTTCAAGAAGTCACAATACAAAGCAAGCAATGAAGCATATGCCAAAGTCGTATCACAATTATATCAGACAAAAACTTAATATGATTATGAAATCCCTGATTTCCACAGATGCATATTTATATTGAAAATACCTTATTTTATTAGCATTTAATTCAAACATTTAACAGTTCCATTTTTTAACATTTAACACTGCCATTTTAATACACTTGGTTTGAGATTATGGTTTTGACATGTAAATGATTAGACTTTTACTCTTTGCAATACGTACAACATACCTAAGATAAGTTACAAAGTTTTGAAAATTCGTAGCTTATTCTTGAACATAGGTATAACCGTACACCTACTACTTCATAGTTATACACATTATAAAAAACACAATAACTGAAAATAATAAAGCCAAATTTATAAAAATGATAAGTGGAAATGATGTGATCTTTGTACTAATTATAGCATATCTACATTGACTACTAATAGTACTGTAGTTTGTGGCATCATATAAAAAACTTTAACCTTCAGCATTGTATTCGGAAGCTTTTCTTGTGAAATCAGCCATTAATATCTTCCCTTGGTGTTCAGTTCTCTTGCTTTCCATCATTAAACCATGCAATATATTGATACTACATTCCGATTTTTCATAGGACTGAATCTTCTCCTCCCCGTACACCTCACGTAGCCATTCAATGACCTGCAATTACAACAATAACAAATATATATTATCAATAGCAAATGCATCAGAGATTCATATACTCTACCATATACTTCAGCACTGTAATGATCCCAAAGCTTGATGAATTAAAGGGATGATGCTTCATACATTAACATTACTTGTGCTCTGACAGTATGTGTTTATTACTTCCAGCTGAAGAAAGAGAGATGGAATTTCATAATAACATAAAGGTAAAAATAATTCTTTCTATGTTACTGCAATTCTGATTTGCAACATCACATACACCAGTACTATATTAAGTAATTATCAATTGCTAGAATTCTAAAGCTTCAGTGCCATGGCTCACCTCTTTATGCTTCATATCCATTCTTATCAATTCCACTTGGTATAGCGTAAGGAAATGAGAAAATCTGGAATATCAAATAGTATCTGTGATAACATGATTACAGCATATAAAAAAAAAAAAATTACAGATTACTTTTGCATACCAAGGTTTTAAGTCTTTGCGCATAATAACCAGAAAACAAACTGTCAATATCAGTAACTATACTATTTCAAATAAAATTATGATGCTCTTGAGAAGAAAAAGTTTATCAAAAAATCAAACACTAAGTAAGCAAAGTTATCTCTCATCAAGTAGAAAAAGCAATTTGAACAACAAAAGAAAGGAAATATGATTTGTTCTTTAACTTCTGCAATTGCTCTTTACTTTTGTATTTCAACTTGACATTAATGGCTATACACATATCAATCATTTTTTCTTACTTTCATGTAAATGATCATGTAAGGCACGACAAAAAAGGGATTTAATTTCCTCATTTTATTGCTGGCAAACTGGAGCAAATATATATATATATATATATATATATATATATATATATATATATATATATATATATATATATATATATATATATATATATATATATATATATATATATATATATATATATATATAAATAACGAGTTACAAAATGTGTGCTATGTGGTACACAACAGTAATGAATGGATCAACATAAACTTTTATAATTTTATTGAAATGAGGGACATGGTAATTGACTTTAGAATATATATATATATATATATATATATATATATATATATTATATATATATATATATATATATATATATATATATATATATATATATATATATATATATATATATATAAACTTTTTGTAAAAGAACAATAAACAAAAATGTCCAGTATAATATACTGTATTAGCAAAAAATGGATCACATTTTACATTTTCTTTTGTAAATGGACAATACACATAAACGTTCAACAACATAGAAGCATAAATACACCAAAAAGTATTTTAAGGTAAAGTAACAATAGCATCTTCAGAGTCAAATTCATTTCAGATGATAGATGATTAAACTTTGTCACGACGATGAAATAATTACGTTATCAAGTATAATAATACACGTTTAATACATCACTATTTATATATTTATATTTTCAACATCGCCATATATTGAAGCATCTAAAGATGTTCCAATTTTAAGTTCTGGTTCCCTAGTTAACTGCTGTAATAAATACTCCAATGGCTCTTTCAAAAATATTCTGGCCTTCACACTGGTTTCAAAAAATCCAATTTTGTATTTTGTAGGATAAAGTATGTTTTTGCTTTTCACTTTTCTCTCTTTAATATCAATCTTATTAGCACACAAAACTACTGGTATATCTCCTCGAACCCTCATCACATCTTTGTGCCAAAGGGGAACATTCTTGTATGTGACTCTAGATGTGACATCACAAAATATAATTGCTGCATCTGCATCATCATAGTAACCATCACGAAGAGGCCCCATTTTTTCTTGTCCAGCAGTGTCCCACAGTACTATCACACTCTCCCCGTGAGTTGTGCCCACGATGATTTCTGTCTTCTCGACTCCTAGAGTAGCAATATATTCATGCCTGAAAGCCTCACTCTGCAATCTTGCAACATAACTTGATTTCCCTGTGCCTCCATCACCAACAATTACAATTTTGTATCTACCTGGCTTCACACTTGTAGTAGAATCGGGCAATTCTACACCCTCATTTTCTGTTTTCATGCCATTATCCATGCTTCACTTGATACGGTCAACTGAGGGAGTAAAAAGGAAAGTGTTGTACTGGAAACACATGGTCGAATTTCCATAAAAAAGATTATGTACTTTAATAAATTCGGAAACAGATTTAACATATATAAAGGAGTTAGTGCATATATTTCAAATAATCAGAGTCCTGATGAATTTTATAAAAATACAGAGGAAAAACAATACTAAAAAGTAAAAAGTACCATTTACACACTACTAGAAAAAGTAATAATTCCTCTGAAAGACCATTTTTTTCCAAGTGTATTTCCTTTCTTCTCCACAGCAATCTAATGGATTAATACACAACATAATATTATTCATATACTGTCTTTCAGCTTTACTTCTCTATAAATTTGTTTCCAAAATCGAAAATTAAAAGATAAAACACAAAAGAAATAATGACTAATATTTTTAACAATTTAACACAAAGTCTTCATTATGGGTGCTAAGTGAAGTACGCCAGGCAATGCCAACTTAACATTGAAGATGAGACTGCAGTATATTTACAGTCTCTTATTTATATGAGAAGGATGTGAAGAGCCTTGATGAGTGTGTGCATTTGTGAGATGAAAGTTATAGTAAACTGACATTTTGATGAGATTACATCGTTAATGAATCAAACCAGTCTGCATTAACCAAGCCACAAGTAATAAAATCCAACTTTGGCATATAGCCATAATTTTCACAATGACAAACTTTTTAACGAATTATGGAAATTATTCCCACAGCCAAGATATTAAGTACAGTATTTTTCATTGTCCCCAACTCTAAACAGGGTATTTTCCTAAACCTTGGACAGAGGCCTAGGTAACTCTTAGATCCTTATATCTGTTACAGGTCTATTATCATACCAGTTAGAAATCCCAAGAGTTTTTGCTAGGTACTGTAATGTCCTCAGTCTGGAGCCTGTGTTTACTTATAAATAAGGTTATTATAATGATCAGAATCTATCTGAATTCGAAGATGATCTAGTTTATATATTTGAGCAGCATAAAAGGTGAATTTCTGCCATAGTTTACAGCTATTTTCTTCCCTATATTAGTCATTACAGCAACATCCTGAGCTGTACAGGATCTTGGGCCTATACCCTGCTGAGCATTCTAGAATTGGAAAAAAAAAAATATCCAAAGTCCAGAAAACTTTCTATAGTAAGTCAACTCCAAACTAGAACATAAAACCTTTTGTGACAATTGGAGTAGTTATAAAAGCTTCATTTTCAAAAATTTCATTGATGATGGAAAACCAACAGTAGGGTACAAGTAACTGTACTGAGTACAATAATTTGAATGGACTGATTACGGGGGGAAGACACAATAATTCCTTTTAAACCCTATACGTCCTCCCTAAGTTAATCATTTTTACAACTGTAAAAATCAAAATTATATTTTCCCAATGGTTTCTAATGTCTTAAATGAATATGAACTTGAAAACCATCGGAAAATGAATAGTAACCTAACTTAAATAATACTCATTCAAGATATTTCTCCTATGGCTTTTGATGCTTTAGCATGAATATGACCTTGAAAACTATGGTGAATTACTGCTTATTTAGGTTAGTATACATTTTCCGACGATTTTCAAGGTCATATTCACTCAAAAAAACATAAAAACAATAGGAAAAATTTAATTTTCATCTTCAAATTACGGCAGGAGAAATTGTAATACCCAAATTTTATTGAAATTGATATGTACGGAGCACAAATGCATAATACAGTATATAACTTTCAATACTAAGGAGTTCCTGTCATGTTACAATGGTTAAAATTCGTCTTATGAACCCCTCCATAACTCGTACTTATACCTCTTAAAATAATAATTCTTTGACATGCATGTCTGAAACTCACGTCACACACTCCTGGAAAACTGTTCCATTAGTATAAGAAAAATAACTAATAAATTTATGGTTAATTATTAAATAATGTATAAGCAAGACCAATGAGGGCCATTGTTTACTTGAGACACGCGACCAATTCTTAAGTGAACCACTCTGCTGTATGATCATCCAAATATACCCTATTAAGGTATGTAATTAAGTACCTAACCAAACCTTGGTTAGGTTAGGTACTTACCTAAATAGGGTAAAGTTGGGAGTTTATACAGCAGCGTGGGCCACTCGAGAAGTGGTCGTGTCTCTCGAGTAAATAACGGTCGGTCTCTGGTCTTGTTAATTTTGTAAATCATGCACACAATTCATTAGTTTTTTTTTTTTTACCAAAGTAACATTTTCCAGGAGTGTGTTACACGAGTTTCAGACACGTATGTCAAAGGACAATTATTTGAAGAAGTATACGTACAAGTTATGGAGGGGTGCATAAAGCAAATATTAACTTACCAACAATTTTTTATCGATATAAATATAACCTCAAAATGCAGTAAATGTATGCCTTAAATTCCTTGAAAACTACTTTGATATACGATGGAAGGGCCCATCCGTTATTCCTGCTCCCTAAGTAGAGATCGGACAGACAAAACTTATTTCAGCTTTCTAATAACAATATTTGCCCCAATCTGCCATTTTCTCACAAGTATGCAAACTTACAACATGCATTATATAAAAGATAGTTCACAATTTCTCCTCATATTTTTTTTATGGGAAATATTCTTACCTGGTATTCAAATAAAACGCTAGACAAAAGAACCGCTGATGTTTTGGTTAAGAATATCCAGTACATCAAAAATACAAACTACACTAAACCAAACATGAAATATACACACTATTATTGCAGCAAAATACGTAATATATTATAAAAATATTCATATTATATATCAAATTAAAAGTTAGACAAACTGATTACTCCCTTCAGGCATTTTTATCCTATTTTAATAAAAAGTTAATGTACTCACATATGCGAGTTCAGATAAATTACATGAACTTGAAATTTATCATTATCTTCATTCATCCTTTATGCAGAGTTCGTGAAGGCAACATTTCATTTAATTTGCATATTATAAAGGAAATTTGACACGCAGACCAAGCCATTATGCAAGTGTACTGATTATGAATGACGAGTTGGCAAGTTCATCCTGATATTGGTGTGCAAAGTTAAATTATTACTAGGTGTGTGTGAGATTACCTAATTGTGTTTACGGGAAAGAGCCCAAAGCCCGTGTCTTCCCGTCTCCTCATCGGTTCCATTTTATACTTAGTGATACTTATCATACCTGTCCTTAAAACTATGGATTGAGATAGCATTAACTACCTCCTCGCTTAGCCAATTCCAATTATCAACTACTCTTACACTGAAAAAGTATTTCCTTACATCCTGCAAAGAACTTTTCTTACGAAGCTTCAAACTATGACCTCTAGTTAGCATTAGGACGGAAAACGTTATTTGCAGCTCTATCTTGCATTAGTTAGCCCCATTTAGATTATGCTGTGCAATTCTGGTCACCCTATTATAGGATGGAAATTGAATCCTTGGAGAGAGTGCAGCGAAGAATGACCGAGATGATACACAATATCAGAAATCTACCATATGAGGACAGATTAAAAAAACTTAATCTACATTCTCTAGAGAGGCGAAGAGTTAGGGGGGGGGGTATGATTGAAGTGTATAAATGGTTTAAAGGGGTTAACAAGGGAGATATTAATAAAGTTTTAAAAATTCATGATCACACCAAAACTCGTAATAATGGATTTAAGCTTGATAAATTTAGATTCAGAAGGGAGATTGGTAAAAATTGGCTTGGTAATAGAGTAGCTGATACATTGAACAGGCTTCCTAGTAGGATAGTAAATGCCATTACCTTAGACACCTTCAAATGTAGATTAGATAGACATATGACAGAGGTAGGGTGGGTATGAATAGGTTAGTGCTTATTAGAAAAATCATAAAAAGAAAAATAGAATAAATAAGTAGAGTAGAATAGAACAGGCTAGACATGCTGAAAATACCATTCTAACATGAAGCTGCCTCGTGTGTGCCAGTAGGCATGTTGCAGTGTCCTCTATTCTTATGTTCTTATGTTGTTCTAGAGCCAGCCATATCAAAATATCGATCCCTATCCACTCTATCATAACCATGAAGGAATTTAAAGACTGTCACCATATCCCCCCTCAATCTTCTAGCTTCGAGTGATGGTAAGTCTAATTCCCTCAGCCTCTCATCATAACTGAGATTGCATATTTCTGTCACCAGTTTCGTGGCATGTCTTTGAACTTTTTCAAGCTTAGCTATGTGCTTTTTCAAGAGTGGATTCCAAAAGGGGGCTGCATATTCGAGTTTTGGCCTCACATAGGTTACATAAATATTTCTCAACATTTCCTTGTCCATGTGCCTGACGGCTACCCTTACATTTGGCGTGTGTGTGTGTGTGTGTGTGTGTGTGTGTGTGTGTGTGTGTGTGTGTGTGTGTGTGATTACCTAATTGTGTTTACGGGAAAGAGCCCAAAGCTCGTGTCTTCCCGTCTCCTCATCGGTTCCATTTTATACTTAGTCATACCTGTCCTTAAAACTATGGATTGAGATAGCATCAACTACCTCCTCGCTTAGCCAATTCCAATTATCAACTACTCTTACACTGAAAAAGTATTTCCTTACATCCTGCAAAGAACTTTTCTTATGAAGCTTCAAACTATGACCTCTAGTTCTAGAGCCAGCCATATCAAAATATCGATCCCTATCCACTCTATCATAACCATGAAGGAATTTAAAGACTGTCACCATATCCTCCCTCAATCTTCTAGCTTCGAGTGATGGTAAGTCTAATTCCCTCAGCCTCTCATCATAACTGAGATTGCGTATTTCTGGCACCAGTTTCGTGGCATGTCTTTGAACTTTTTCAAGCTTAGCTATGTGCTTTTTCAAGTGTGGATTCCAAAAGGGGGCTGCATATTCGAGTTTTGGCCTCACATAGGTTACATAAATATTTCTCAACATTTCCTTGTCCATGTGTCTGAAGGCTACCCTTACATTTGGCGTGTGTGTGTGTGTGTGATTATCTAATTGTGTTTACGGGAAAGAGCCCAAAGCTCGTGTCTTCCCTTCTCCTCATCGGTTCCATTTTATACTTAGTCATACCTGTCCTTAAAACTATGGATTGAGATAGCATTAACTACCTCCTCGCTTAGCCAATTCCAATTATCAACTACTCTTACACTGAAAAAGTATTTCCTTACATCCTGCAAAGAACTTTTCTTACGAAGCTTCAAACTATGACCTCTAGTTCTAGAGCCAGCCATATCAAAATATCGATCCCTATCCACTCTATCATAACCATGAAGGAATTTAAAGACTGTCACCATATCCCCCCTCAATCTTCTAGCTTCGAGTGATGGTAAGTCTAATTCCCTCAGCCTCTCATCATAACTGAGATTGCGTATTTCTGGCACCAGTTTCGTGGCATGTTTTTGAACTTTTTCAAGCTTAGCTATGTGCTTTTTCAAGTGTGGATTCCAAAAGGGGGCTGCATATTCGAGTTTTGGCCTCACATAGGTTACATAAATATTTCTGAACATTTCCTTGTCCATGTGCCTGAAGGCTACCCTTACATTTGATAAGAATGCATATGCTGCCCTTACTATGCCATTTATATGTATTTCTGGAGACAAATATGCCAGTATGTTACTCCTAGATCTCTCTCATTTTCTGTCTCTTGAAGTTGTACTCCAGCCACCGAGTAGTCAAGCTTGGGCCTTCTTGCACTTGTACCCATTCTCATTACCTTACATTTTGAAGTATTGAATTTCATTAGCCACTTTTCTGACCACTCATGCAGATTATTTAGATCCTCTTGAAGTTCTCTACAATTGTTATGTATAACTTTTGAGCTGATTAATTCGTGCGCTTTGCATTGCGCTATTGTTTTGTTGTTTTCACTGAGTAGAACACGCCATGTCGGACATTTAAGTTTGAGTAATAAAACCTCCACTTTTCTCACGATTTTAAATGACTCATCCTCTTCCATCTAATCCGAGAACGGAACAAATGGCGACGAGGTACAAAGGACCAATGCAGTAGCAAAAGGAACTTCTAGTTTGCAGTATTTAAGTGAAGTTTTTGCAGTTTTGAGGTAGCCGGTAAATTGGGTAAGCTTCCGACTTCCGAGATTTTCGTTCCCGTGGCCACCCTCATGTTTTGATCAAGTTTTGCAATTAGCATTGGAGCCTTCATAGATGCCGTATTATAACTGTTTAAGCTTAATGCTGACGATTTTTTCAAGATTGGAAAGCTATAGTGATTATTTTCCAAGGTGTACCCTAGATTGATGATAACCTATGGTAGACCAATTGTGTTTATCGGTAATCTTGTTTCCAGTGTTTTGTGGACGGTAGCCTTGATTGATCATAGCCTGCCGTAAGCCTATGGTGCTTAACCCCAGTGCTTTGAGGAGTGGAGTAAAACAAATTGCATATAGGCCTAGCCTAGTTCTATGATGTTTTGCTTATGTTGTCAGTGCTATAATATTTAGCCTATTCTGTCTGTGCCATGATTGCATGTTGTGTATTTTGAGATTATTACCAGTTCACCCAGTGACTTAGCCTATAATCATGCCTCAAGAAAATGAAAATAGGGCTAACCGCAGAGTGAACATTGATCATTTTAATCCTTCAAAGATTTCTTTTGAATTGTGGTTAAGTTTGTTGGAAGCAAATTTTTTAAATTTGGAAATAACTGAGGCAAATAGTAAAAAAAATTTACTTCTGGTTTCTATTGGTACTGAAGTTTATGCTATTTTAGGAAACATTTGTGCCCCAGATTTACCACATACTAAGTCGTATGAGGATTTATGCAAATTACTTAAGGCACATTATGATGTAAAGCCTAGTTATCATAGAAGTTTATTGGCTTTTCAACAAAGGAGGAAAAAAGGAGGTGAGACATTAAAAGATTTGTATGCAGACCTGAAGTGTCTAGCCAAAGACTGTGATTTTGGTAGCAACTTTGATTCTCGTGTGCGGGATCAGTTGTTTATGGCTCTTGAAAATGAGGTTTATTTTTCAAATCTGGTTGCTGAAAATTTAAATTTGAAGGTTATGTCTTCTATCCAAATAGTTGAGAGAGTTTTGAATTTTGAACAAGCTTATGTTTCTGAAAAGGCTGGTGTTGTTCAAAAGGTTAAAACCCCAACCAATGGTCCCATGAGTAAGTCAGTTTCTTGTAAACACTGTGGTTACCCTCATGATAGTGCAAAATGTCGCTTTAAGAATTTAACATGTAATTTATGTGGTAAGAAAGGACATTTAAAACAAGTTTGTTGGAAGGTTTCAAAAGATGTCAAAGGTAATGTGAAGCCAAAGCCAGTAAAAGAAAGTTTTAATAAGGCTTCTGAGAAAAAACATAAGGTTAAAGTTAAAGCAGTAGACAAGGTAGCAGTTTCCAGTGATACTGATGAAGAAAGACTGTTGTCAGTAAAAAATGTCAATGCTATTGGTAAAGATGAAGTGAATATTTTGGTTAATGGTAAGTTTGTACCTTTTGAGGTGGATACAGGTGCTGCTGTGAGTACCTTGACTAAAGATTGGGTTCATAATTTGGGATTGTCCATGGTAGATTGTAATAAAATGTTAAATGCTTATGATGATCTCAAAATAAATGTTTTGGGTAAAGTTGGAGTGGATGTTTACTATAATTCTCTGCAAGTGAAACAGACATTTTATGTTGTAGGGAATCATAATTCTAACTTATGTGGCAAAGATTTGATGCCAAAAATAGGTATTTATTTGTCTGGTATTAATGATTCTTCTAAAGTTTCTAAAGTCAATGGTTCTGTGGTAGAATTGTTGAATGATTATGAAGTTAATCCTAATAAACCCATTTCAGATATTACAGCTCACATTCATGTTAAGAGTGATGTAGTTCCAAAATTCAGAAAACACAGATCAGTTCCAATTCACTATAAACCTTTAGTTGAAGATGCTTTAAATAAACTGATTGTAGATGATATAGTTGAGCCTGTTAACCATAGTGAGTGGGCTGCCCCCATTGTTACTGTGTTGAAATCGGATAAGGAGTCTGTACGTATCTGTGGAGATTTTAAAGAATTGAATAAATGTATATCATGTGACCAATATCCATTACCTAAAACAGATGAGTTGTTAGCATCTATTGGTAAGGGAAAGATTTTTTCTACTATTGATTTAAAAAATGCATATTTACAGATTTCTGTGAGTGAAGAAAGCCAAAAGTATTTAGTAGTAAATACACATAAAGGTTTGTTTAAGTACAAAAGATTACCTTTTGGTCTTTCTTCTTCACCAGCTATATTTCAGAGATTTATGGCTAACCTGTTGAAAGATGTAGAGGGAGTTGATGCTTATTTGGATGACATTATTGTAAGTGGTGAATCTGAAGAGCAGCATGATCTTAGGTTTATTGAAGTGTTAAAAATTTTGCAAGAGCATAATGTTCAGATTAACAAGAAAAAATGTGCTGTTAAGGTTTCTTCTTTAGAATATCTTGGATTTTGTATCTCAGGTGAAGGAATCAAACCTTCCCCTAAGAAGGTCAAAGCTATTCTAGATTCTCCACCCCCTACTTCTGTTGCAGAGTTGCAATCTTTTATTGGAATGTTGACATATTATTGTAAATTCATTAAGAATTTTTCTTCCAAGCTGGCCCCCTTGTATGAATTGCTAAAAAAGAATAAAGTTTTTAAATGGTCTGAACTTGAAAACAAAGCTTTTGAAATTGTAAAATCGGATTTATCAAAAGGTCCCCTTTTGGCTAATTATGATGGTAATAGTCCACTAGTTGTTGAAGTTGATGCGTCTCCTATTGGTGTAGGATGTGTATTGTTGCAAAAAATTGATGGAAGAGAATTACCAGTTTATTTTGCTAGTAAAAAACTGACATCAGCTGAACAGAACTATGCTCAAATTGACCGAGAAGGGCTTGCCTTAGTTTTTGGGTTGAATCGCTTTAGATATTTTTTACTTGGAAGACAATTTGAAGCAAGGACCGACCATAAACCACTTTTAGGCTTATTTGGCAAAGGGCGTCATATTCCCACTAATGCCAATGCTCGTATTCAGCGTTGGGCACTGTTTCTCTCTCAATATGATTTTGAGCTTACTTACAAAGTGGGTAAAGAAAATGTTGTGGCTGATGCCCTTAGCAGGTTGCCTATTGATGATGATCATAAATCCATGACTCCAAATGAATACATTAAGTTAGTTGAAGCTTTAGATTTTGAAGATATTTCTTTTTCAAAAATCAGAAATTGTACTCAGAAAGATGAGGTTTTGGGTCAACTCATGCATAATATAAGATTTGGTTGGTCTACAAATGATTTGAGATTACATGAATATGGTTCTGTTAAATCTGATCTTAGTTTATATGACAATGTAATTTTGTACAGAAACAGAATTGTAATACCTACCAGCTTAAGATGTAAAATACTTGAGCACTTACATAGTGGTCATAATGGGATAAATGTGATGAAAGCAGAAGCTAGGAATTGGGTTTGGTGGCCTAAAATTGACCAAGATATTTCTGAAATTACAAAGAATTGTCCAGTTTGTTTTAAAAATTTTCAACCAAACCAAGCTCCTGTGTTGTCATGGTCTACCCCTGATAAGGCATGGTCAAGACTTCACATTGATTATGCTGGACCCATAAATAACAAATATTTTCTTGTAATTGTAGATGCATATTCTAAGTTTCTAGATGTTCAAGTTACTAGTTCAATGACTTCAAGTGTTACCATTGAATTGCTTAGAAAAACATTTTCTAATTTTGGTATTCCAGACATTGTTGTCTCGGATAATGCTCCTTATTTTGTGTCCGAGGAAATTAAAGTTTTTTATAAGAGAAATGGTATTCAACATTTAACTCCTGCCCCATACAATCCATCATCTAATGGGTTGGCGGAAAGAGCAGTTCGAACTTTAAAAGAGGGCTTAAGTAAATTCAACAGTGGATCATTGAATACTAGAATCTGTAGATTTTTGTACAATTATAGAAAGAGTATGCATAGTGGTATAGGTAAATCACCAGCAGAGTTACTATTTGGAAGATGTTTTAAAACAACTTTAGTATCTGTAAAATGTTCCCCTAACAAAGACAGAGACCTGGAAAAATTGTCAAAGAAAGTTTTCTCTGAAGGAACAAATATGTACAATGTTGGTGATGCAGTTTTTGCTAAAAATTTTGGGAAGGGAGAGCCTTGGATTGAAGGTAAAATTATTGAAGTGCTTGGTGTAAGGAATTATTTGGTGCAAGTTCATGATTTTGGTAATATATCATGGAAGAGGCATCATGATCAGCTTATGCCTAGATTTACTGGTACTTGTATTAAGACACCTAGAGAGTCTCCAATGCCTTTAGGTTCTTCGAATGTAAGTAATTATTCCTATGCCTCTAGTTCCACTAATGATGTTGAAGTATCTTCACAAAGGTGTGATGTTTCAGTTCAACCTGATAGTAATTGTATTGAGTCTGAAGACACAGTCTCAGAAACTGAAAGGTGTGGTGTGAATGATAAACAGATTGTATCACCATCTCCAGTATTACGGAGATCAAAGAGAATTATTAAGCCACCAGAAAAATTAAATTTGTAATGTCTTTTGTTGTCATAATATATTGATATTTCTGTATAATGATTGTTGTATGTTGATATTTTTCTGATCCATTTTTGATAAGTTTTGTATGTCTTTTCTTGGAGGGAGGAATGTTATGTATAACTTTTGAGCTGATTAATTCGTGCGCTTTGCATTGCGCTATTGTTTTGTTGTTTTCACTGAGTAGAACACGCCATGTCGGACATTTAAGTTTGAGTAATAAAACCTCCACTTTTCTCACGATTTTAAATGACTCATCCTCTTCCATCTAATCCGAGAACGGAACAACAATTGTTGTCGTTTTTTACTTTCTTCACAATCTTTGCATTATCTGCAAACATATTCATGAATGAATTTACAGACTCTAGTAGGTCATTTACATATACAAGGAACAAAAGTGGCCCTAAAACTAAACCCTGTGGAACTCCACTACTAACTCTTCTCCATTCAGACACTGAATGTCTTACTCTAACCCTCTGTTCCCTTCCTTCTAAGTAAATTTTTATCCATGCCAAAACATTTCCACCTATTCTAGCCATTGCTTGCAGCTTCCTAATAAGTCTTCAATGTGAAACAGTGTCAAACGCTTTCTGGAAGTCTAGGAATATGCAATCTGCCCAGCCCTCTCTTTCCTGTAAGATTCGACTTACCTCATCATAAAATTCTAATAAGTTTGTTACTGTTGATCTACATTCTCTGAAGCCATGTTGCCTCACTGACAAAAAGTTGAAGGATTCCAAGTGAAGAGAGATATGTTTCCTTAGTAGTTTCTCCATAACTTTGCAAACTATGCTGGTCAATGAAAGTGGTCTATAGTTCAGAGCCGTATCCCTCCTTCCCTTTTTGAAGATAGGTATCACATTTGCTTGATTCCAGCAAGCAAATGTGTGTGTGTATTACGGTATTTCTATTTAGCAAATTTCAAAATTGAAGTGTCAGACTCATTAAACCGAAAATGGCTCAATCTTACCCATAATGAAGGAGTATACAGCAATGTTTTCTGAAACATTGAGGGTATTAATTTAGTTATGGGGATTAATGTAATATTGCTAAGACGCACCAAAAATGTGTTTTTTTAGACACTTTCGTCGTGGAATAAAGATTTTTGTGCTTCATTTCTGCTGCATATAATCCCCTCTTCTAAAAATGTACCCTTATCAGTAATATATATATATATATATATATATATATATATATATATATATATATATATATATATATATATATATATATATATATATATATATATATATATATATATATATATATGAAGCTATTTCAGGAGACACAAATGAATTTTGTAAATCTGAATGGTGAGGAAATAAAGAAATTTTGAGATCCCTAGTACTTTCAAGTGTATTTTCTACTACTCATCTTCAGAGATTCCTCTGAAAATGAGTAGTAGATAATACACTTGAAAGCACCAAGAATCTCAACATTTCTTTCAATGTCCTCACGTAGCCATATATATATATATATATATATATATATATATATATATATATATATATATATATATATATATATATATATATATATATATATATATATATATATATATATATATATATATATATATATATATATATATATATATATATATATATATATATATATATATATATAGATAACTGTGAAATTAACAATATTATTATCAAAGAAACCCATTATAGAGCCTCACAGGACCCTAACTCGCTTCGCAAGCTACCGAATTATGCCATCATACTAACAGCTACTACGACAGATTAAAAAAAAAACTATTTTAACCCAGTAAGATCAAGCAAGCAGCTTCCCGTCATTCTTAATTTAAGTATATATTCACAATGAAACCGTAATATTAACAATAATATTGTCCACGAAAAACCTTTTTGAATGTTATGCTGGCGTCACACATAGCCAAAACTCCCGACCCGACTCTTAAGACCGCATTCCGACAGAATCTTCGCTCAATCCTTGGAGATCCGGCAGATTTTTTAGCCGACAGGTGCATTCCTGTGCCTGTCGGAAGTGCATCGTACGTCCGCGTAAGCAGTCCTATGGATCGTAATTGCAATCGTACGGAGTAGTTTGGACGCGTAATTTAGCGTACGACTGATCGTACGCAAACGTAAGTCTCATCATAGAAAGCGGGAAATTTAAATTTTTGATCGTTACGACTGGGCCCACCATGCTCCCAACGCTCCCGACCCATCGTAGGGGAACGTACACATTCGTAGGGAGTTGTACGCAGTCGGGAGGAATACTGTAATTCCCCCGAAGGAAGGGTATCGTGGCAAGAGAGAATGGTATAAAGGACGACGTTTGTAACTTTAAGTATGTTAGAATTGATCCTAGTGAACAATAAATATATGGTATTATATATATATATATATATATATATATATATATATATATATATATATATATATATATATATATATATATATATATATATATATATATATATATATATATATATATGGGATATTTGTGAAAGTATATCCCTGATTTATATATTTGGCACTTCAGCTACTTATATATATAAGTAAATATATGTTGGCCATGTATGTTAATATATTTCATATATTTTGTTTGACACATTTATGGATTTGATTAATTCATATTTTTAAATATTGATTTCGCAACATTATATGGGAAATATATGCTTTATTGCATGACCAATATTAATGGTCATATATAAATATATATTATAGTAAAATGATGATATAAGTAATAAACAGGAAATGAACAGAAAATAATAATTTTTAAGATACAAAAATATATATTGTACAAAAATATATAAATTTCATTATGAGAAAATACACAAGTATGGCAAGGCATATCCCCATGTAATAATATAAGTGTACTGAAAAAATTACATATGAGAATATCATGCTAAAACAATAAGAAATGTAGCAAGCGGAGCAGGAAAACTGAACGCCCAGGACTGGGTTGTCAGAAATGAGACCACTGCGCTGCCAGACATATAAGCGAATTTTTAAATTTTTAACAGTTCCAGACCCGGAGGACTGCGTACGCCGGGTAGGATCGATACTCTGGATCGTACGCGGGCATACACCTTCTCCTACGCCCGTGTACTATCAAGAAGATCGATCTTACCCGTTGTACGCAGTCTTCTACGACTGATTTGGTCTTCCGAATCACGGAGATTATTGGGTGCAGCAGCCAATTATTGTAGGCCCTCCACGATGGTTCAGGACCCCCTCGATTTTTTTAAACTACGTAGGACCGTTAGGATTCCGTCGTACGCGGACGAAAAATTACACCCGATTATCGTAATGACGTCATTGCTGCCGGGAGGATTCCGTCTTTAGACGGTTTTAAGAGTCGGGTCGGGAATTTTGGCTATGTGTGACGCAAGCATAATATGCATAGGGAGGACATAATCTTAATTAAAGAAATAATCAACAAGTCTTGAATCTTTTATTATTATTATTATTATTATTACATGGTGTACTGTATATAATATATATGAATTTAATTTTTTTAATGATACCCTTAGGGATATGTTATCTAACACTTGTTGAAAATGAGTAATGACATAATTGGGTATTTAATTCTATGGTGATTAAGGGACTCGAAATATACTGTAAAGATTTTTCATGACCACAATTCCCAATTATATCCAGCTTGTTGAGAGTTTAATTAATGATATTGTCTAGCCAAAAATTCCTAAGTTTATATTTTCAGGAAACCAAACTATCAGTTATTAATGAAATTATTCCTGGCAAGTACAGGAATTGGAAAATTGCTTTTTGTACTCATGTATCAAAGGGACAGTTAAAAAATTATTGTACATTTAGGCCGTTTTCACACCAAAGTGGCACTTCGCACGTGGCATGCCATGTGGCACGCCAGATAAAAGCGAACATCCAGAAATATATGAAACCTTTCACACGGAAGTGGCGTGACATGTCCCATGTGCGACTTGCGATTAAAAATAAAATACATTTGATGTCCAAGACAAAATATTGGTAAGTTTTTGAAGGTCATGGACATGTAAATAAACCTTAATTAAAATACAGGAATGGTTTACAGTAGTATCGTAATACGAAATAGTGTAAATGTTTACTATCACACCCTATAAAATGCTCATGAAAAATATTTTAATGGATTCGGTTTTACATCACGAACTCCCTTTTCTACTAAGGGCTAGGATGGTTGCCTTCTTGCGAAGGACTTGTTTTGGCAGCTGTAGTCGTTACTCTGAGTGTATGCCCTTACTAACCTCAGTCCGTTACAGGCGCGAACCCTAAACCTGCCGACTCAGAGTCGCTGACGCTACCATTTTGCCACAGAGACTACAAATGAAAACTAGTTTAATATTTCGGGTTAATTTTGGTGAGATTACTTCACCTTGAGTTAAGACACGAATTGATAACTGAATTTTTTCTTCTTCTTAGGTTTAGATATTTTTGAGTGTTTTAGTAATTAGTTTGTGTCAGAATTAGTCACCATTTAAAAACGGTTGGACACAGACAGGTTGGAGCTGGGGAACTACTATAGATTATACCCTGAAATAATGGGAATTAACCATTATAATTGCGTATTTCGCCAGGTCCCTTGTGCCTGGTTAGGTTGGTTAGTGTTGTGGCTGGTTCTTGAAGTGTAAACCAGTCTTGTATATTTTAGACTTTTGGGCTGGTCCATAATATATAACCCAGAAACTATTAATGGTTCGGTAGTAGACACTGGCCCGATTTCTTGAACAGTGTAAACCTAGGATACCATATTGTTAGTTAGCTAGACACACACAAATGAATTTCATAAACGCATCTGACGCGGTTCTGGGTATGGCTAGGATCCCGTACGGGATCCTAGCCATACACAGAACCGCGCCAGATGCGTTTATGAAATCCATTTGTGTGTGTCTAGCTAACTAACAATATGGTATCCCAGGTTTACACTGTTTAAGAAATCGGGCATTTCTGTTAAGTAATATTATTTTGTTTGGGTCAAATTAGGTCAAGGGTTTTTCGTAGGCAGTTTTATATCGTGAAATACAAAAATTATATTTAAATGTGCTGCGATAATTGTTTTTATGAGAAGTTAGACTAGGGTGGGACATAAAGTATAAATGGGGTATATGTTTACTTTAACACCCCCAGTTAGAATAAATGCCATTTTCCTTTTGTTTAAGTATTTAATATATGTTACCCGTCGTTTTATTTCATATTTTCCACAATATTTTGCAAAAATTATTACACATAATTCCAACTATACTTAACCTATCTTTTGAACTTTTTTTTTTTTTTTATTATTATTATTATAAAGTCTCTTCTGAATCTATTAAACTTTAACGAATTTTTCCGGTTTAATCATTCAGAAAAATATCTTATTCATACACACACAATATCCATATCTAAGGTCACGAAATTAAGAAATACTTTATATACATATATATATATATATATATATATATATTATATATATATATATATATATATATAATATATATATTATATATATATATAGTCTCCGTGGCAAAATGGTAGCGTCTGCGACTCTGAGGCGGCAGGTCGAGGGTTCGCGCCCCGTCACGGACTGAGGTTAGTAAGGGAATACACTCAGGGTAACGATTACATCTGCCAAAGCAAGTCCTTCGTAAGAATTCAACCCTCCTAGCCCTTAGTAGAAAAGGGAGTTCGTGACGTAAAACCGAATCCATATATATATATATATATATATATATATATATATATATATATATATATATATATATATATATATATATATATATATATATATCCTCAACTAATTATTCCGGCTTTGCCGGCATTACGAGTAACTTTTTTTTCTTTTATATTTACAGAGTGAATTTTTTTTATCATCGAAGGAAATAAAAGACGATATTTAGACCTATCTTTATTACATTGATATGTAGATAATAATAATAATAATAATAATAATAATAATAATATTAATAATAATAATAATGAAGCAAAGCAAAATCTTTTTTATAATAAAATCTAAGTGTGACACACTTTAAAATATGAGTACATTTTGGAATGAGAAAAACACCTAAATTTAGGTTAAGGAAATCCAGGTCATAGGTCAGGACTCCGTCATGGCGTAGTGCCAATATGCTCGACTCGCGAGGTGACATACTTAAGTTCGAACACACTGCGGGGCGATAGGAAGGTCATCCAAGCTTAATTCCCCAGTTTCAGTCCAATCGTGCCCACCCCCAAATGGGGTTTATTTGGATAATAGAGAACAACACAATATAGGGGGAAAATGGATAATTATATATTAAATATATGAAGACATTGAATATATAAATAGGTTGCAACAAAAATGAAACAAAGATTTCATACATACAGTACTGTATAATGATTATATATGTGTACAGTTGTATAATTATATAATAACTGTAGACCCTCTGCATATATTGCGTGTAATTATGAAGCCTATATAGCAGTGATTCTTAACCAGGGGTGCTCGCACCCCTAGGGGGTGTGAGGCCGCTTTCTAAGGGGTGCGAGGATGCCTATTAATAATTAAAGCAAAATATATTTTTATATACGCGTTATATTTTTCCTGAAAAAAAAAAAAAAAAATTTTTGCTTCAGCAGTATTCTGAGATAGAGTTAAACCTAAGTTCTAAACCTAATTTCTTAATGAAGATTAAATAAATATAAAACGTGGTTTTGTTATTAATACACATCACATCAACTTTGTATTTCAAGCATTTTTTGTATTTCAGCAAAGGGGGGGGGGGGTGCGAGAACTGACTGCTGATTTGAAAGGGGTGCATATACTGAAAAAAGGTTAAGAACCACTGCTATATAGCAAGTACATATTGATATAATATAGTTTGAAATAATTAAACGAAGGCTTTAAACATACACTATAATTATATAAGTGTATGTTTGTATAATTAGATAATTACGTTAGACCCCCTGCATATAATGTGTGTAGTTATGAAGCATATATAGCAACTGCATATTATATAATGTATTTTGAAAAAAAAAAAACGAAACCAAGATTATGAACATACAATATAATGATTATACTAATGTACATACATATAATTAGATAATTTAGGTAGACCCCCTGCATATAATAAGTATAATTAATACATATATAACAACTACATATTCGGATAATGTATTTTTAATTTATTTAGCATTCAAGGCCATTGATGAATTTTCAAAGATATTTCAAAGAATAAAAAAATAATCGAATTAATTTGACCATATTTGACTTGGGATAAGAGAGATGCATCAAAGTAGATTTATCTTGATTTTTTTTTTTTTTAGTTTCTGCCGTTGATAAAGTACTGGCAAGTACTTCCCCATTTGAGGGCCATCTTACCTCCATCTCGGATGCAAGTGTTGGCGCACATTAGCAGAGATTCTCCCTGAAATTAAGATATTTTTTTGGGGATCATGTAAATATTAGTGACCCCAAGAAATTATATAACCCCTTTAGTTGTTGGGTTGGTTTATGTTGAGAGAGGTTAGTGTCTAACTTAACCTATATCAACCTAACCTAACTAAACTAAACTAACAATTTACTTTGTTATTTAATGTACTGGGAGAGCTAATCTTTACCTGGTTTCATGAAAAATTATCCATTACGGTAATATTTTACTTTCACACCCCAAGAGCTGACAAAACAATGAAAAAATGTAAAATAAATAAAAAAAAAAATTCAATTATCAACTCGTTTCTTAAACGGGGATATAGAAAAGTCTAACCTAACCTAACCTAATATTATAATAACATGAACATTTCATGACTTTTTTTTCTATTTAGGGTTATGCAAGGAAATATTCATCACCATTAGTTTAAAAGTTCTGGTTGTTTTGGGCTAATAAAAAGAACATCATTTTGTTTTTACCACAAATGTAATAGTTTTCCCCCATTTGTAATAAGGAAGGGATATTTAGATATACCTGTATACAATTTTTTCCATACTGTTTGCATATTAAAATCGACAGAGAACAGATTAAATTTTATCAATATGGTTAATTATTTTTTAAGTAATATGAAAGGTTAGCGGATTTATTTAATTTATGGAATCCATATTTAATTATAGACCACTAGAAAAATATTTATTCATTTACAATTAACAGCTTAAGATTCACTTCACAACTAGTAAAACATTAGGCCTCTAATCACACCAAAACCATTAAACAAACACAGCCTAGTCGCTACTTGTAAGTTATCTTTAGACATATTGATGTTCTCATTAACCAACAAACCTAACTTTACCTAACCTAAGTTGTGAGAATCCCAATTTGATAACTTACTGATAACAAAATACCTCCATGTTTTAGCATTCAATTTATATTATTTTGATTTGAATACTCTATTCCGTGTTCCACTGCGTGTCGTAAAAGCCGACTAAATGGGGAGGAGCTAGGGGACTGGTTGTTTTAGATTCTTCACACATGGATGGGTGGAACGGGCCATGGAGGACCCATAGGGCGGTCGCCAGCCGGCACATGCCCCAAACCCCCCCCCCACTGTGGTGCCCAGCCACAGCAGTAACCTCCCCAGTAAACAGCTTAAACTCTCTTGCCTGGACGAGGCGCGATCTGTCGACCTCGCAAATGCGAGGCCAGCACGCTACCACTGTACTAGCCAGGAGGTTTAAGGGACTGGGGAATCCCCTCCTCTGTATTTTCTTCCCGCATAAAGGTAATTTGCTTTGACTCAGCCACCCGCCTTATAATTGGGAAATTGATTCTTGTATATAGATAGATAATGTACAGTACTTAAGATATAAACTTACCTTGTAGCAGGCGTCACATGCCAGGATACAGAGATCCACTTGGTTCATCAAAGGTCCGCCATGATTCTGGTAGGCCAGAGGCGATGGAGAGACAACAGTAAAAATACTTGCGCTGATCAGCACTGCCAGCGTTGCTAAGCACATGCGAGTCACTTCGAAAAAAAGATTAATAATAATAATAATAATAATAATAATAATAATAATAATAATAATAATAACAAATGTGTTCCGTGTTGCTGTTTAAACAGGTATTGTTAATAGAAGATGTATCCCAATTTTCTCTTGGCTGCTGGGATATGATCACGATTTAGATATGGTCGTACCACAATGTAGTCGTTTATTTCAGCAGAGTTTTTTTTTTTTTTAGTTGCTTCCTTTTATTAGAATTTTATATATGATATCCAGTGTATTGACTTCTTAACCCTGGATAATTTTTGTGTTATTTGTGAATTAGAGACCCATAATTACCTTCTTATATTAGGTAAGGTTAGTTTAAGTTTGGTTAAGCAGAGGGGGATCTCAGTGGTGAAGCTCCCCCCAGTTGTGAAAAAGTAATTGTATATTTTATTCCTATAATTGATTTAGACACTGAAATTTGATTTGCTTTTAAGATTCTACGAAAAATCTGAAATTTGATTTGCTATTAAGATTCTACGAAAAATGTGAAATTTGATTTGCTATTAAGATTCTACGAATAATAATTTATTTTGACAGTCATTTCCATTAGATAATGGAGGTTGATACCTAAAAAAACTGCTCATTTCCAATGGAAATGAATAGCAAAACTGGTCATTTCACACTGAAAAACATTATAAATTCCACATTTCATTTTCTATTCAATTATTACTTCATTTTCACAGTTACATCATAATAAAAGAAAAAATATATAGTTGTCTGTAGCGGCAACGACCATAGCACGGTGGGTAAGCCACTTTTCGTCTGATCAGCGAAGTTGAGCACCGTTGGGTATGGTCAGTATTTGGATGGGTGTACACCAGGTAACACTAGATGCTCTTGGCATGTAAGGGGACCGCCTGAGTGGTAGAGTCCTTGATTCAGGAGGTGACAGCCTTATGTTAAAGTCCACGGCGGGTCGTTAGGAAGGACATCCAGCTTTACTTCCCCGTCTTCACTCCGTCTGCGTCCACCCCCAAATTGGGACTTAGTGTAACATAAAACGTAAAAAAAAAAGTTATGTTATCAACCCGTTAATATTGGTTAATATAAAAAACCTTTATTTCCATTATACAATGGGTATTCGTCAGCCGGGGCAAGCCCCAACCCTCCACTGTGGTGCCCAACCACAGCAGTAACCTACCAGTAAACAGCTTAAACTCTCGGTCTTGAATGGGAACCGATCTCTCGACCTTGTGAATGCGAAGCCAGCGCGTTACCACTGTACTACTGTAAAACTCATCGAGTTATAGAAAAATTTATAAATGAAAAGGCAGCGTCTGTGTTTCTTCGACCGATTTTTTTTTTTTTTTTTTTTTGCATTTGTTAATGCATAGATAATAACTTTATCGATTCACTATTATCTGATGTCGGAATCTTCTTTCACCATTTTTTTTTAATCATGAAACTATTGTTTTTGACTTTTGCACCGTGAAAAAAGGTCCGGAGATAAATGATTTTTTTTTTTTATTGGAGTTCCAAATGCCGTATCCGAATTCGGATCAATGACGGATGTATATGAGGGTACAATCTCGGATATGAACTTAGTGAACTGGAGTGTACTGAAATTTGTTTTTAATCTACCTAACTTGATTATTGTTCTTCGATGTACAAATGTACCTTCTCTCTCTCTCTCTCTCTCTCTCTCTCTCTCTCTCTCTCTCTCTCTCTCTCTCTCTCTCTCTCTCTCTCTCTCTCTCTCTCTCTCTCTCTCAAGAAATGCATGTTTTATGACTTTTTCTGAAAATGTGTTGCGCTAAAATCTTGCAAATTTCTCAAACTTCTGAAAAAGACAGTTACTATTTTGTTTGTTTGTTTATTTTTAAGGGGGGTCAAGGAGCCCTTAGTATATCATAGATAATTTGGTTTCTTGACTTTTGATTAAATATAATAATAATAATAATAATAATAATAATAATAATAATAATAATAGTGATAATAATAACAACAACAGCAACAACAACAACAACAACAACAATAATAATAATAATAATAATAATAATAATAATAATAATAATAATAATATAATTTCTCGCATTTTGAACATTAAGGTCCATTTTTCAGTAAAAAAAAAAAGGTATTACTAGTTAAATTTTATTTTTATTTTTATTTTAAATCTTGTACCTATCTTCCTTCAAAAAGCGGATCTATCGTCATCTCAGGGCCTAATCCTGCCATATCTCTAGGGCCTCAGTACTCTGACAATTCTACTTGCCTGTCCCGGTGTCACACTCAAAAAGAAAAGAAAAATCCATTTAGCTAAACTTCTACAACTAAGCAGGTGTGTTTGTGTGTGTAATTACCTAATGGTGATTACCTAATTGTGTTTACGGGAAAGAGCCCAAAGCTCGTATCTTCCCGTCTCCTGATCGCTTCCATTTTGTACTTAGTGATACTTATCATACCTGTTCTTAAAACTATGGATTGAGATAGCATTAACTACCTCTTCGCTTAGCCAATTCCAGTTATCAACTACTCTTACACTGAAAAAGTATTTCCTTACATCCTGCAAAGAACTTTTCTTACGATGTACCCATTCTCATTACCTTACATTGAGAATGGGTGCAAGTGCAATATGTGTATGTGTATGTGCTTATATATATATATATATATATATATATATATATATATATATATATATATATATATATATATATATATATATATATATATATATAAACTCATAGTAGAATTAGTTTCTATATGAGCGCAAGTCTCGATATAGGTAAAAAGTCAAAATAGTTATAAACACAAATGCTATAGTGTCATGTTGATGCAAAGAAAAAAATAATAATTAATATGCATATTTGCGTGTAAATATTCCTCCTTGCCTAATAATAAATGAAAAATGAATAATATGAATGTACAATCACAGAGTCCATATGTAGTTAAAGAATACTGTATATAAGAAATTGTTGAGAACTTACTTCTAGCAGTGAGGCTAAACCAAGAATACTCGAGCAGTGAGGAAAGGTTTGGAGAAGGAGAAGCTTTTTCCCCTCCAATATACCTGTTGCACGGGATGCGCGCTCTCTCTCTCTCTCTCTCTCTCTCTCTCTCTCTCTCTCTCTCTCTCTCTCTCTCTCTCTCTCTCTCTCTCTCTCTCTCTCTCTCTCTCTCTCTCTCTCTCTCTCTCTCTCTCTCATAAATTTATAATATTTTTGAGGTGGCAACACTTAGTTGCTATTTGAAATGCTTCAAAGAGAATATTGTATAATAGTGATAAAAAAAAACCGCTGTCACCATTAAAATATCTATGTTAAAAAGCAAAGGGCAAATGCTTAATTAGAAATGAAAATAATTTTAAACTATCTAAAAGACCTAAAGTAAACTCAGAAGTGTTGACATTTTTTTCTTCTCAATGGATTTGAAAGTAAACATTTACTTTAAGTTAAAACAATCTCCACATTTATTTTTTTTTCTACAGGAACTCTCATTGTCATCTGAAGAAGCTGCTTAGGAAAGGATTACTTGAGAAAGGTCATATTTTAGAGTAGGTGTCGTTACAAAGGCAAGTACCTGTAATCTAAATAAATAAATTCGATGTGTCCTGTAATAGGCAGGGGTTAGTAGAAGCAGACTGAGGTTAGTAAAGGCATACACTCAGGGTAACGATTACATCTGCCAAAACAAGTCCTTCGCAAGAAGACAACCGTCCTAGCCCTTAGTTGAAAAGGGAGTTTGTGACGTAAAACCGAAACCAAACTGTAGAAGCAGTTTGACCTCTTTTGCTTTTCTTCCTCTTCTGAGTTGCACCTTCGGAGGGTGGAACTGGGCTTAAGACATTGCCACTTCTGGTCCTAAATAACTGTAGTTAACTTTAGAGGTAAAAATTTTCTTCCAAAACAAATCGTAGGTTAGAAGCATTTATGTTCAGGAATCTACAGGGTGTCCACAAAGTCTGGGTACATAGGAAATTTCACTATGCAGACCTATTCAATCGAGTTCACTTGAATTTTGTAAAGCGCATCAAATTATGCATTGAAAATGATGGAAATCATATTGAAAATATTATTTATTAACATTAGATTTAAATAAAATTGTTTTGTTTTAAAAGTATGTGTTAATCTCCTGTGTACCCAGACAATAAATAATATTTTCAATATTATTTCCATCATTTTCAATGCATAAATTGATGCGCTTTACAAAATTCAGGTGAACTCGATTGAATAGGTCTGCATAGTGAAATTTCCTATGTACCCAGACTTTGTGGACACCCTGTATATTATGACACAGTTACGAGTAGGGTAAGAGACAGCTGGGATCATTGATTCTCAACCTTTTTCACTACCATCATCCCTCGTAGTTGGGCCTTCTCTCCAAATCCCTCCCCACTGGATCTTCAGCCCAACTTTATAAAAGTCCCTTCCAGATGTTGGGAAAAAAAAAAAAAAAAATAAAAAAAAAAAAAAAAAAAAAAATATATATATATATATATATATATATATATATATATATATATATATATATATATATATATATATATATATATATATATGCTTTTATGAAATCCATTTGTATGTGTCTAGCTAATTAAGAATATGGTATCCTAGGTTTACACTATCGGGCCAAAGACTGGACTAATGAGGTCAATAGGAACATATCTACCATTTTCTTCTTTAGTCAGGAAGTTGGAAAAGTCTAAAAGAGCCCAGTACAGAAATAATAATATAAGTAATTACAGAGAATATTACAAAAAATGCACAATTAACAAATACAGTAAGTGCCAAGAGAGCAATATCTTTCTGGAATATTGGATAGTCATGCCAAAATAAGGTGTTCTGCCAGGAAACCAAATACAATAACTATTACAACTAAGAAGTCAGCACGGTTAATACCTCTGTCTTGTAGGAAGATAGATTATATGAAACAATGAGTTCCAAAATTTAAGATTCAATTGGAAGATAGACATCATGACCGACAATAACCAGTAGTAGGTTGGCCCATGGCACCAGCCGCCCGTTGCGATACTACAGCTGAAAGATTTTTAAACTTGAATAGGACTGTCCAGGACAGTTCGATGTTAAGTCTTCCTTCAGTTACGGTTATTTGTTATGCCTACAACAACACTGAATATTCTTGGATATTCATTACACACCTCTTATCATCCCTTCACATCTGACAAGTCATTACACTCTCCATCTCTGTTACTTTTTACTTAATGTATTTTTCGTGCCCAGGCTCGGTGGGGGCTGTTTTATTTTATTTTATTTTTTGGCCCGTCCTGGTGTCACAATCATAAAAAAAAAAAAATCACAGAGCAATTTTGATGAGAATATGTGATATAGCCATAAGTAGAGCAAAAGTCAAAGTAACAACCAGAGTAGCAAACATAATGGCAGCTATCGCATTAATAATGACCAAAATATTAATATCAATACCAGTAGCAATATTAATCACTAAGTCTGTTATGATGATAGCGTCAGTAAAGAAAAAAAATGCACATCATCTAATTTTTAGTCAGCAACCTGCAAATGACTAATGTTCAGACTAGTGTTTCAGTTTCAACTGATAGGGAAAAAAAAATATATGTATATATATATATATATATATATATATATATATATATATATATATATATATATATATATATATATAATAATAATAATAATAATAATAATAATAATAATAATAATAATAATAATAATAATAATAATAATAATAATAATAATGACATAGTGCACACTTTGAAAATATAATGTGATATCTATAAGAAATTATCTTCATTAACTTGAAATATCGTCAATTTGTATAATACCAAATTGGAAAAAAAAATAGGATTGAAATTCACTCTTTCAACTTATTTGTGTATTTCTGAGAGTGAGAAAAATCTCCAGGTACGAAATAATATAAATATTCATAATAGGGCAAATAGGCCTAGGTAGATAGATAATAAAATAAATTATGCGAAGCCATTAACAAAAAACAAAGATAATATATTTTTACTTAAATGGAGAATTAATTAAATATGCAAATATATGTTTTTTTTTGAAAACGGAGTCCCATGGACCCCCTCCATAGAAAATGGCAATTAGACTATGGAAAAAAAAAACACATCCGCTAAAAATGTTAAGGATAATAATAATAATAATTCATCTCTTTTTGTCTGTTAATCCATCTATCTGTTTATCTATCTATCCATCTGTCTCTATATATAGATATCTATGTTCCGGTTTTACGTCACGGAGTCCCTTTTCTACCAAGGGCTAGGACGGTTGCCTTCTTGCGAAGGACTTGATTTGGCAGATGTAATCCTTACCCTGAGTGTATGCCCTTGCTAACCTCAGAACGTGACGGGGCGCGAACCCTCGACCTGACGCCTCAGAGTCGCGGACGCTACCGCTTGAGCCACGGTGACTACACCTCTCTATCTATCTATCTATCTATCAATCTATCTATGATTTTTAAGGTGTCAGATGCATTTCCCAACACTAACCCTCCCCATTTATCCGGGCTTGGGACCGGCACTGCTTTCGCAGAGGCTGTGTTGAAAATCATTCTGCCATTTGAATCGGACATAATGAAGCTGCTTTGAAATATTATATAAACCTTTATTTCCATAACACAATGGGAATTCGTCAAAGGGGCAAGCCCCAACCCCCCACTGTGGTGCCCAACCACAGCAATAACCTGCCAGTAAACAACTTAAACTCTCGGTCTTGGACGGGAACCAATCTCTCGACCTCTTGAATGCGAAGCCAGCGCGTTACCACTGTACTAGCCAGCATTGGCAGTTGGTGAAGTTGAGGGAAGACATCTTAGACGATATATATATATATATATATATATATATATATATATATATATATATATATATATATATATATATATATATATATATATATATATATATATATATATATATATATATATATATATATATATATATATATATATATATATATATTTTTTTTTTTTTTTATTTCACTTTATTTTATTTTTTGTGTGTGGCAGATCTGACTTCCTCTTTGGGTTGATTTGCAGCCCTGCATCTTTTTCCTGCCAGGTAAGCCCTAGGCCAAAAGGTCTATAAACAGGGCACTAGTTTCTTTTTATATGATCCTGACAGGTGAGCCTTAGACTAAAAAGCCCCTATACAGGGCACTAATTTTTTTTTTATATGATACTGCCAGGTAAGCCCTAGGCCAAAAAGTCTATAAATAGGGAACTAATTTTTTTTATATGATCCTGACAGGTGAGCCTTAGGCCAAAAAGCCCCTATACAGGGCACTAGTTTTTTTTTATATGATCCTGACAGATGAGCCATGGGCCAAAAAGCCCATTCATTTTCTATGCCTACAGCTACACTGAATATTCATGGATATTCATCACACATCTTTTTTTATCCCTTCACATCTGACAAGTCATTACACTCTCCATCTCTGTTTCTCTTTACTTTATGTATTCTTCGTGCCCAGGCCCGATGAGGGCTGTTTAATTTTCTAATTTTTGTTTGGCCCGTCCAGGTGTCACAATCATAAAAAAAATATATATATACCCGACACTAGTTTTTTTTTTATATATGATCCTGACAGGTGAGCCATAGGCCAAAATGTCTTTAAACAGGGCTTTAGTGTCTTTTCATGTTATCCTGTATTTCCCAACACCAACCCTCCCCATTTATCCTGGCTTGGGACCGGCACTGCTTTTTCAGAGGCTGGGTTAAAAATCATTCTGCAATTTGAATCGGACATAATGAAGCTGCCTTGAAATATTGGCAGTTGGTGAAGTGGAGGGAAGTCACCTTAGACGATATTTTTTTTTTTTTTTTTGCAGATCTGACTTCCTTTTTAGGTTGATTTGCAGGCCTGCACCTTTTTCCTGCCAGGTAAGCCCTAGGCCAAAAAGTCTATAAACAGGGCACTAGCTTTTTTTATATGATTTTGACAGGTGAGCCTTAGGCTAAAACGCCCCTATACAGGGCACTAGTTTTTTTTATATGATCCTGACAGGTGAGCCCTAGGCTAAAAAGCCCCTATACAGGGCACTAGTTTTTTTTTTATATAATCTTGCCAGGTAAGCCCTAGGCCAAAAAGTCTATAAACAGGGCAGTAGTTTTTTTTATACGATCCTGACAGGTTAGCCTTAGGCCAAAAAGCCCCTATATAGGGCACTAGTTTTTTTTATATGATCCTGACAAGTGAGCCATGGGCCAAAAAGCCCATATACAGGGCACTAGTTTTTTTTTTTATATATATGATCCTGACAGTCAAGCCCTATGCCAAAAAGTCTTTAAACAGGGCTTTAGTGTCTTTACATGTTATCCTGCATTTCCCAGCACCAACCCTCCCCATTTATCCGGGCTTGGGACCGGCACTGCTTTCGAAGAGGCTGGGTTAAAAATCATTCTGCCATTTGAATCGGACATAATGAAGCTGCCTTGAAATATTGGCAGTTGGTGAAGTGGAGGGAAGTCATCTTAGACGATATATATATATATATATATATATATATATATATATATATATATATATATATATATATATATATATATATATATATATATATATATATATATTTATATATATACATATATATATATTTATATATATATATTTATATATATACATATATATATATATATATATATATATATATATATATATATATATATATATATATATATATATATATATATATATATATATATATATATATATATATATATATATATATATATATATATATATATATATATATATATATATATATATATATATATTAATTTTTTTATTTATTTATTTATTTATTTATTTATTTATTTTTTGCAGATCTGACTTCCTCTTTGGGTTGATTTGCAGCCCTGCATCTTTTTCCTGCCAGGTGAGCCCTAGGCCAAGAAGTCTATAAACAGGGCACTAGTTTATTTTTTATGATCCTGACAGGTGAGCCTTAGGCAAAAAAGCCCCTCTACAGGGCACTTATTTTGTTTTATATGATCCTGCCAGGTAACCCCCAGGCCAAAAAATCTATAAACAGGGCACTAGTTTTTTTTTATATGATCCTGACAGGTGAGCCTTAGGCCAAAAAGCCCCTATACAGGACAATAGTTTCTTTTTTTTATATGATCCTGACAGGTGAGCCTTAGGCTAAAAAGCCCCTATACAGGGCATTAGTTTTTTTATATGATCCTGACAGGTGAGCCCTAGGCCAAAAAGCCCCTATACAGGGCACTAGTTTTTTTTATATGATCCTGACAGGTGAGCCATGGGCCAAAAAGCCCCTATACAGGGCACTAGTTTTTTTCTTTATATATGATCCTGACAGGTGAGCCCTAGGCCAAAAAGTCTTTAAACAGGGCTTTAGTGTCTTTTCTGGTTATCCTGCATATCCCAACACCAACACAACCCAGTTATCCGGGCTTGGGACCAGCACTGCTTTCGCAGAGCCTGCGTTAAAAATCATTCTGCCATTTGAATCGGACATAATGAAGCTGCCTTGAAATATTGGCAGTTGGTGAAGTGGAGGGAAGACATCTTAGACGATATATATTTTTTTTTTGGCAGATCTGACTTCCTCTTTGGGTTGATTTGCAGGCCTGCACCTTTTTCCTGCCAGGTAAGCCCTAGGCCACAAAGTCTATAAACAGGGCACTAGTGTTTTTTCGCAGAGGCTGGGTTAAAAATCATTCTGCCATTTGAATTGGACATAATGAAGCTGCCTTGAAATATTGGCAGTTGGTGAAGTGGAGGAAAGTCATCTTAGACGATATATATATTTTTTTTGGCAGATCTGACTTCCTCTTTGGGTTGATTTGCAGGCCTGCACCTTTTTCCTGCCAGGTAAGCCCTAGGCCACAAAGTCTATAAACAGGGCACTAGCTTTTTTTTTTATATGATTTTGACAGGTGAGCCTTAGGCTAAAACGCCCCTATACAGGGCACTAGTTTTTTTTTTATATGATCCTGACAGGTGAGCCTTAGGCTAAAAAGCCCCTATACAAGGCACTTGTTTTGTTTTATATGATCTTGCCGGGTAAGCCCTAGGCCAAAAGTCTATAAACAGGGCAGTAGTTTTTTTATATGATCCTGACAGGTTAGCCTTAGGCCAAAAAGCCCCTATACAGGGCACTAGTTTTTTTTATATGATCCTGACAGGTGAGCCATGGGCCAAAAAGCCCCTATACAGGGCACTAGTTTTTTTTTTTATATATGATCGTGACAGGTGAGCCCTAGGCCAAAAAGTCTTTAAACAGGCCTTTAGTGTCTTTTCTGGTTATCCTGCATTTCCCAACACCAACCCTCCCCATTTATCCGGGCTTGGGACCGGCACTGCTTTCGCAGAGGCTGGGTTAAAAATCATTCTGCCATTTGAATCGGACATAATGAAGCTGCTTCGAAATATTGGCAGTTGGTGAAGTGGAGGGAAGTCATCTTAGACGATATTTTTTTTTTTTTTTTTTTTGCAGATCTGACTTCCTCTTTGGGTTGATTTGCAGCCCTGCATCTCTTTCCTGCCAGGTGAGCCCTAGGCCAAAAAGTCTATAAACTGAGCACTAGTTTTTTTAATATGATCCTGACAGGTGAGCCTTAAGCTAAAAAGCCCCTATACAGGGCACTTGTTTTCTTTTATATGATCCTGCCAGGTAAGCCCTAGGACAAAAAGTCTATAAATAGGGCACTAGTTTTTTTTTATATGATCCTGACTGGTGAGCCTTAGCCTAAAAAGCCCCTATACAAGGCACTAGTTTTTTTTTATATGATCCAGACAGGTGAGCCTTAGGCTAAAAAGCCCCTATACAAGGCACTAGTTTTTTTATATGATCCTGACAGGTGAGCCCTAGGCCAAAAAGCCCCTATACAGGGCACTAGTTTTTTTATATGATCCTGACAGGTGAGCCATGGGCCAAAAAGCCCATATACAGGGCACTAGTTTTTTTTTATATATGATCCTGACAGGTGAGCCCTAGGCCAAAAAGTCTTCAAACAGGGCTTTATTGTCTTTTCTGGTTATCCTGCATTTTCCAACACCAACCCTCCCCATTTATGCGGGCTTGGGACCGGCACTGCTTTCGCAGAGGCTGGGTTAAAAATCATTCTGCCATTTGAATCGGACATAATGAAGCTGCTTCGAAATATTGGCAGTTGGTGAAGTGGAGGGAAGTCATCTTAGACGATATTTTTTTTTTTTTTTTTTTTGCAGATCTGACTTCCTCTTTGGGTTGATTTGTAGCCCTGCATCTTTTTCCTGCCAGGTAAGCCCTAGGCCAAAAAGTCTATAAACTGAGCACTAGTTTTTTTTATATGATCCTGACAGGTGAACCTTAAGCTAAAAAGCCCCTATACAGGGCACTTGTTTTGTTTTATATGATCCTGCCAGGTAAGCACTAGGCCAAAAGGTCTATAAACAGGGCACTAGTGTTTTTTCCCAGAGGCTGGGTTAAAAATTATTCTGCCATTTGAATTGGACATAATGAAGCTGCCTTGAAATATTGGCAGTTGGTGAAGTGGAGGAAAGTCATCTTAGACGATATATTTTTTTTTTTTTGGCAGATCTGACTTCCTCTTTGGGTTGATTTGCAGGCCTGCACCTTTTTCCTGCCAGGTAAGCCCTAGGCCACAAAGTCTATAAACAGGGCACTAGCTTTTTTTTTATATGATTTTGACAGGTAAGCCTTAGGCTAAAACGCCCCTATACAGGGCATTAGTTTTTTTTATATGATCCTGACAGATGAGCCTTAGGCTAAAAAGCCCCTATACAAGGCACTTGTTTTGTTTTATATGATCTTGCCGGGTAAGCCCTAGGCCAAAAGTCTATAAACAGGCAGTAGATTTTTTATATGATCCTGACAGGTTAGCCTTAGGCCAAAAAGCTCCTATACAGGGCACTAGTTTTTTTTATATGATCCTGACAGGTGAGCCATGGGCCAAAAAGCCCCTATACAGGGCACTAGTTTTTTTTTTTTTATATATGATCGTGACAGGTGAGCCCTAGGCCAAAAAGTCTTTAAACAGGTCTTTAGTGTCTTTTCTGGTTATCCTGCATTTCCCAACACCAGCCCTCCCCATTTATCCGGGCTTGGGACCGGCACTGCTTTCGCAGAGGCTGGGTTAAAAATCATTCTGCCATTTGAATCGGACATAATGAAGCTGCTTCGAAATATTGGCAGTTGGTGAAGTGGAGGGAAGTCATCTTAGACGATATTTTTTTTTTTTTTTTTTGCAGATCTGACTTCCTCTTTGGGTTGATTTGCAGCCCTGCATCTCTTTCCTGCCAGGTGAGCCCTAGGCCAAAAAGTCTATAAACTGAGCACTAGATTTTTTAATATGATCCTGATAGGTGAGCCTTAAGCTAAAAAGCCCCTATACAGGGCACTTGTTTTGTTTTATATGATCCTGCCAGGTAAGCCCTAGGCCAAAAAGTCTATAAACAGGGCACTATTTTTTTTTTTATATGATCCTGACTGGTGAGCCTTAGCCTAAAAAGCCCCTATACAGGGCACTAGTTTTTTTTTATATGATCCAGACAGGTGAGCCTTAGGCTAAAAAGCCCCTATACAAGGCACTAGTTTTTTTTATATGATCCTGACAGGTGAGCCCTAGGCCAAAAAGCCCCTATACAGGGCACTAGTTTTTTTTTATGGTCCTGACAGGTGAGCCATGGGCCAAAAAGCCCATATACAGGGCACTAGTATTTTTTTATATATGATCCTGACAGGTGAGCCCTAGGCCAGAAAGTCTTTAAACAGGGCTTTAGTGTCTTTTCTGGTTATCCTGTATTTCCCAACACCAACCCTCCCCATTTATGCGGGCTTGGGACCGGCACTGCTTTCGCAGAGGCTGGGTTAAAAATCATTCTGCCATTTGAATCGGACATAATGAAGCTGCTTCGAAATATTGGCAGTTGGTGAAGTGGAGGGAAGTCATCTTAGACGATATTTTATTATTTTTTTTTTTTTTGCAGATCTGACTTCCTCTTTGGGTTGATTTGCAGCCCTGCATCTTTTTCCTGCCAGGTAAGCCCTAGGCCAAAAAGTCTATAAACTGAGCACTAGTTTTCTTTTATATGATCCTGACAGGTGAGCCTTAAGCTAAAAAGCCCCTATACAGGGCACTTGTTTTGTTTTATATGATCCTGCCAGGTAAGCCCTAGGCCAAAAAGTCTATAAACAGGGCACTAGTTTTTTTATATGATCCTGACAGGTGAGCCTTAGGCCAAAAAGCCCCTATACAGGACACTAGTTTCTTTTTTTATATGATCCTGACAGGAGAGCCTTAGGCTAAAAAGCCCCTATACAGGGCATTAGTTTTTTTTATATGATCCTGACAGGTGAGCCCTAGGCCAAAAAGCCCCTATACAGGGCACTAGTTTTTTTTATATGATCCTGACAGGTGAGCCATGGGCCAAAAAGCCCATATACAGGGCACTAGTTTTTTTTTTTATATATGATCCTGACAGGTGAGCCCTAGGCCAAAAAGTCTTTAAACATGGCTTTAGTGTCTTTTCTGGTCAACCTGCATTTCCCAACACCAACCCAACCCATTTATCCGGGCTTGGGACCGGCACTGCTTTCGCAGAGGCTGGGTTAAAACTCATTCTGCCATTTGAATCTGACATAATGAAGCTGCCTTGAAATATTGGCAGTTGGTGAAGTGGAGGGAAGTCATCTTACACGATATTTTTTTTTTTTTTTTTTTTTGCAGATCTGACTTCCTCTTTGGGTTGATTTGCAGCCCGGCTTCTTTTCCCTGCCAGGTAAGCCCTAGGCCAAAAAGTCTATAAACAGGGCACTAGTTTTTTTTCGCAGAGGCTGGGTTAAAAATCGTTCTGCCATTTGAATTGGACATAATGAAGCTGCCTTGAAATATTGGCAGTTGGTGAAGTGGAGGGAAGTCATCCTAGCCGATATATAAATGTTTTTTTTTTTTTTTTGCAGATCTGATTTTTTCTTTGGGTTGATTTGCAGGCCTGCACCTTTTTCCTGCCAGGTAAGCCCTAGGCCAAAAAGTCCATAAACAGGGCAATAGCTTTTTTTATATTATTTTGACAAGTGAGCCTTAGGCTAAAACGCCCCTATACAGGGCACTAGTTTTTTTTTTTATATGATCCTGACTGGTGAGCCTTAGCCTAAAAAGCCCCTATACAGGGCACTAGTTTTTTTTTTTATATGATCCAGACAGGTGAGCCTTAGGCTAAAAAGCCCCTATACAAGACACTAGTTTTTTTTATATGATCCTGATAGGTGAGCCCTAGGCCAAAAAGCCCCTATACAGGGCACTAGTTTTTTTTATATGATCCTGACAGGTGAGCCATGGGCCAAAAAGCCCATATACAGGGCACTAGTTTTTTTTTTATATATGAACCTGACAGGTGAGCCCAAGGCCAAAAAGTCTTTAAACAGGGCTTTAGTGTCTTTTCTGGTTATCCTGCATTTCCCAACACCAACCCTCCCCATTTATCCGGGCTTGGGACCGGCACTGCTTTCGCAGAGGCTGGGTTAAAAATCATTCTGCCATTTGAATAGGACATAATGAAACTGCCTTGAAATATTGACAGTTGGTGAAGTGGAGGGAAGTCATTTTAGACGATATTTTTATTTATTTTTATTTTTTTTGCAGATCTGACTTCCTCTTTGAGTTGATTTGCAGCCCTGCATCTTTTCCCTGCCAGGTAAGCCCTAGGCCAAAAAGTCTATAAACAGGGCTCTAGTTTTTTTTCGCAGAGGCTGGGCAAAAAATCATTCTGCCATTTGAATTGGACATAATGAAACTGTCTTGAAATATTGGCAGTTGGTGAAGTGGAGGGAAGTCATCTTAGCCGATATATTTTTTTTTTTTCAGATCTGACTTCCTGTTTGGGTTGATTTGCAGCCCTGCATCTTTTCCCTGCCAGGTAAGCCCTAGGCCAAAAAGTCTATAAACAGGGCACTAGTTTTTTTTCGCAGAGGCTGGGTTAAAATCATTCTGCCATTTGAATCGGACATAATGAAGCTGCCTTGAAATATTGGCAGTTGGTGAAGTGGAGGGAAGTCATCTTAGACGATATTTTTTTTGGGGGGGGCAGATCTGACTTCCTCTTTGGGTTGATTTGCAGGCCTGCACCTTTTTCCTGCCAGGGAAGCCCTAGGCCAAAAAGTTTATAAACAGGGCACTAGCTTTTTTTTATATGATTTTGACAGGTGAGCCTTAGGCTAAAACGCCCCTATACAGGGCACTAGTTTTTTTTATATGATCCTGACAGGTAAGCCGTAGGCTAAAAAGCCCCTATACAGGGCACTTGTTTTGTTTTATATGATCTTGCCAGGTAAGCCCTAGGCGAAAAAGTCTATAAACAGGGCAGTAGTTTTTTTTATATGATCCTGACAGGTTAGCCTTAGGCCAAAAAGCCCCTATACAAGGCACTAGTTTTTTTTTATATGATCCTGACAGGTGAGCCTTAGGCTAAAAAGCCCCTATACAAGGCACTAGTTTTTTTATATGATCCTGACAGGTGAGCCCTAGGCCAAAAAGCTCCTATACAGGGCTCTAGTTTTTTTTTATATGATCCTGACAGGTGAGCCATGGGCCAAAAAGCCCCTATACAGGGCACTAGTTTTTTTTTTTATATATGATCCTGACAGGTGAGCCCAAGGCCAAAAAGTCTTTAAACAGGGCTTTAGTGTCTTTTCTGGTTATCCTGCATTTCCCAACACCAACCCTCCCCATTTATCCGGGTTTGGGACTGGCACTGCTTTCGCAGAGGCTGGGTTAAAAATCATTCTGCCATTTGAATCGGACATAATGAAACTGCCTTGAAATATTGGCAGTTGGTGAAGTGAAGGGAAGTCATTTTAGACGATATTTTTTTTTTTTTTTTTTTTTTTTTTTGCAGATCTGACTTCCTCTTTGAGTTGATTTGCAGCCCTGCATCTTTTCCCTGCCAGGAAAGCCCTAGGCCAAAAAGTCTATAAACAGGGCATTAGTTTTTTTTCGCAGAGGCTGGGTTAAAAATCATTCTGCCATTTGAATTGGACATAATGAAGCTGCTTTGAAATATAGGCAGTTGGTGAAGTGGAGGGAAGTCATCTTAGCAGATATATATTTTTTTTTGCAGATCTGACTTCCTCTTTGGGTTGATTTGCAGGCCTGCACCTTTTTCCTGCCAGGTAAGCCCTAGGCCAAAAAGTCCATAAACAGGGCAATAGCTTTTTTTTATATTATTTTGACAGGTGAGCCTTAGGCTAAAACGCCCCTATACAGGGCACTAGTTTTTTTATATGATCTTGCCAGGTAAGCCCTAGGCCAAAAAGTCTATAAATAGGGCAGTAGTTTTTTTTATATGATCCTGACAGGTTAGCCTTAAGCCAAAAAGCTCCTATACAGGGCACTAGTTTTTTTTTTATATGATCCTGACAGGTGAGCCTTAGGCTAAAAAGCCCCTATACAAGGCACTAGTTTTTTTATATGATCCTGACAGGTGAGCCCTAGGCCAAAAAGCCCCTATACAGGGCATTAGTTTTTTTATATGATCCTGACAGGTGAGCTATGGGCCAAAAAGCCCCTATACAGGGCAAGAGTTTTCTTTTTTATATATGATCCTGACATGTGAGCCCTAGGCAAAAAAGCCTTTAAGCAGGGCTTTAGTGTCTTTTCTGGTTATCCTGCATTTCCCAACACCAACCCTCCCCATTTATCCGGGCTTGGGACCGGCACTGCTTTCGCAGAGGCTGGGTCAAAAATCATTCTGCCATTTGAATCGGACACAATGAAGCTGCCTTGAAATATTGGCAGTTGGTGAAGTGGAGGCAAGTCATCTTAGACGATATTTTTTTTATATTTTTTTTTTTGCAGATCTGACTTCCTCTTTGGGTTGATTTGCAGCCCTGCATCTTTTTTCTGCCAGGTGAGCCCTAGGCCAAAAAGTCTATAAACAGGGCACTAGTTTTTTTTATATGATCCTGACAGGTGAGCCTTAAGCTAAAAAGACCCTATACAGGGCACTTGTTTTGTTTTATATGATCCTGCAAGGTACGCCGTAGGCCATAAGTCTATAAACAGGGCACTAGTTTTTTTTTATATGATCCTGACAGGTTAGCCTTAGGCCAAAAAGCCTCTATACAGGGCACTAGTTTTTTTTTATATGATCCTGACAGGTGAGCCTTAGGCTAAAAAGCCCCTATACAAGGCACTAGTTTTTTTTATATGATCCTGAGAGGTGAGCCCTAGGCCAAAAAGCCCCTATACAGGGCTCTAGTTCTTTTATATGATCCTGACAGGTGAGCCATGGGCCAAAAAGCCCCTATACAGGGCAAGAGTTTTTTTTTATATATGATCCTGACAGGTGAGCCCTAGGCCAAAAAGTCTTTAGACAGGGCTTTATTGTCTTTTCTGGTTATCCTGCATTTTCCAACACCAACCCTCCCCATTTATCCGGGCTTGGGACCGGCACTGCTTTCGCAGAGGCTGGGTTTAAAATCATTCTGCCATTTGAATCGGACATAATGAAGCTGCTTCGAAATATTGGCAGTTGGTGAAGTGGAGGGAAGTCATCTTAGACGATTTTTTTTTTTTTTTTTTTTTTTTTTTTTTGCAGATCTGACTTTCTCTATGGGTTGATTTGCAGCCCAGGATCTTTTTCCTGCCAGGTAAGCCCTAGGCCAAAAAGTCTATAAACTGAGCACTAGTTTTCTTTTATATGATCCTGACAGGTGAGCCTTAAGCTAAAAAGCCCCTATACAGGGCACTTGTTTTGTTTTATATGATCCTGCCAGGTAAACCCTAGGACAAAAAGTCTATAAACAGAGCACTAGTTTTTTTTATATGATCCTGACAGGTGAGCCTTAGACCAAAAAGTCCCTATACAGGACACTAGTTTCTTTTTTTATATGATCCAGACAGGTGAGCCTTAGGCTAAAAAGCCCCTATACAGGGCATTAGTTTTTTTATATGATCCTTGGCAGGTGAGCCCTAGGCCAAAAAGTCCCTATACAGGGCACTATTTTTTTTTATATGATCCTGACAGGTGAGCCATGGGCCAAAAAGCCCATAAACAGGGCCCTAGTTTTTTTTATATATATATGATCCTGACAGGTGAGTCCTAGGCCAAAAAGTCTTTAATCATGGCTTTAGTGTCTTTTTTGGTTATCCTGCATTTCCTTACACCAAACCCAACCCATTTATCCGGGCTTGGGACCGGCACTGCTTTTGCAGAGGCTGGGTTAAAAATCATTCTACCATTTGAATCGGACATAATGAAGCTGCCTTGAAATATTGGCAGTTGGTGAAGTGGAGGGAAGTCATGTTAGACGATATTTTTTTTTTTTTGCAGATCTGACTTCCTCTTTGGGTTGATTTGCAGGTCTGCATCTTTTTCCTGGCAGGTAAGCCCTATGCCAAAAGGTCTATAAACAGGGCACTAGTTTTTTTTCGCAGAGACTGGGTTAAAAATCATTCTGCCATTTGAATCGGACATAATGAAGCTGCCTTGAAATATTGGCAGTTGGTGAAGTGGAGGGAAGTCATCTTAGACGATATATATATATATATTTTTTTTTTGGCAGATCTGACTTCCTCTTTGGGTTGATATGCAGGCCTGCACCTTTTTCCTGCCAGGTAAGCCCTAGGCCAAAAAGTCTATAAACAGGGTACTAGGTTTTTTTTATATGATTTTGACAGGTGAGCCTTAGGCTAAAACGCCCCTATACAGGGCACTAGTTTTTTTTTATATGATCCCGACTGGTGAGCCTTAGGCTAAAAAGCCCCTATACAGGACACTTGTTTTGTTTAATATGATCTTGCCAGGTAAGCCCTAGGCCAAAAAGTCTATAAACAGGGCAGTAGTTTTTTTATATGATCCTGACAGGTTATCCTTAGGCCAAAAATCCCCTATACAGGGCACTAGTTTTTTTTTATATGATCCTGACAGGTGAGCCTTATGCTAAAAAGCCCCTATACAAGGCACTAGTTTTTTTATATGATCCTGACAGGTGAGCCCTAGGCCAAAAAGCTCCTATACAGGGCTCTAGTTTTTTTATATGATCCTGACAGGTGAGCCATGGGCCAAGAAGCCCATATACAGGGCACTTATTTTTTTTTTATATATGATCGTGATAGGTGAGCCCTAGGCCAAAAAGTCTTTAAACAGGGCTTTAGTGTCTTTTTTGGATATCCTGCATTTCCCAACATCAACCCTCCCCATTTATCCGGGCTTGGGACCGGCACTGCTTTCGCAGAGGCTGGGTTAAAAATCATTCTGCCATTTCAATCGGACATAATGAAACTGCCTTGAAATATTGTCAGTTGGTGAAGTGGAGGGAAGTCATTTTGACGATATTTTTTTTTTTTTTTTTTGCAGATCTGACATCCTCTTTGGGTTGATTTGCAGCCCTGCATCTTTTCCCTGCCAGGTAAGCCCTAGGCCAAAAAGTCTATAAACTGGGCATTAGTTTTTTTTTTGCAGAGGCTGGGTTAAAAATCATTCTGCCATTTGAATTGGACATAATGAAGCTGCCTTGAAATATTGGCAGTTGGTGAAGTGGAGGGAAGTCATCTTAGACAATATTTTTTTTTCTTTTTTTGCAGATCTGACTTCCTATTTGGGTTGATTTGCATGCCTGCACCTTTTTCCTTCCAGGTAATCCCTATGCCAAAAAATTTATAAACAGGGCACTAGCTTTTTTTTTATATGATTTTGACAGGTGAGCCTTAGGCTAAAACGCCCCTATACAGGGCACTAGTTTTTTTATATGATCCTGACAGGTGAGCCTTTGGCTAAAAAGCCCCTATACAGGGCACTTGTTTTGTTTTGTATGATCTTGCCATTTAAGCCCTAGGCCAAAAAGTCTATAAACAGGGCAGTAGTTTTTTTTATTTGATCCTGACAGGTTAGCCTTAGGACAAAAAGCCCCTATACAGGGCACTAGTTTTTTTTTTATATGATCCTGACCTGTGAGCCATGGGCCAAAAAGCCCCTATACAGGGCACTAGTTTTTTTTTATATATGATCGTGACAGGTGAGCCCTAGGCCAAAAAGTCTTTAAACAGGGCTTTAGTGTCTCTTCTGGTTATCCTGCATTTCCCAACACCAACCCTCCCCATTTATCCGGGCTTGGGACCGGCACTGCTTTCGCAGAGGCTGGGTTAAAAATCATTCTGCCATTTGAATCGGACATAATGAAGCTGCCTTGAAATATTGGTCAGTTGGTGAAGTGGAGTGAAGTCATCTTAGACGATATTTTTTTTCTTTTTTTTTTCAGATCTGACTTCCTCTTTGGGTTGATTTGCATGCCTGCACCTTTTTCCTGCCAGGTAAGCCTTAGGCCAAAAACTCTATAAACAGGGCACTAGCTTTTTTTTATATGATTTTGACAGGTGAGCCTCAGGCTAAAATGCCCCTATACAGGTCACTAGTTTTTTTTATATGATCCTGACAGGTGATCCTTAGGCTAAAAAGCCCCTATACAGGGCACTTGTTTTGTTTTATATGATCTTGCCAGGTAAGCCCTAGGCCAAAAAGTCTATAAACAGGACAGTAGTTTTTTTTATATGATCCTGACAGGTTAGCCTTATGCCAAAAAGCCCCTATACAGGGCTCTAGTTTTTTTTATATGATCCTGACAGGTGAGCCTTAGGCTAAAAAGCCCCTATACAAGGCACTAGTTTTTTTATATGATCCTGACAGGTGAGCCCTAGGCCAAAAAGCTCCTATACAGTGCTCTAGTTTTTTTTTATATGATCCTGACAGGTGAGCCATGGGCCAAAAAGCCCCTATACAGGGCACTAGTTTTTTTTTTATATATGATCCTGACAGGCGAGGCCAAGGCCAAAAAGTGTTTAAACAGGGCTTTAATGTCTTTTCTGGTTATCCTGCATTTCCCAACACCAACCCTCCCCATTTATCCGGGCTTGGGACCGACGCTGCATTTGCAGAGGCTGGGTTAAAAATCATTCTGCCATTTGAATCGGACATAATGAAACTGCCTTGAAATATTGGCAGTTGGTGAAGTGGAGGGAAGTCATTTTAGACGATATTTATTTATTTATTTTTGTTTGCAGATATGACTTCCTCTTTGGGTTGATTTGCAGCCCTGCATCTTTTCCCTGCCAGGAAAGCCCTAGGCCAAAAAGTCTATAAACAGAGCATTAGTTTTTTTTCGCAGAGGCTGGGTTAAAAATCATTCTGCCATTTGAACTGGTCATAATGAAGCTGCCTTGAAATATTGGCAGTTGTTGAAGCGGAGCAAAGTCATCTTAGCAGATATATATATATTTTTTTTGCAGATCTGACTTCCTTTTTGGGTTGATTTGCAGGCCTGCACCTTTTTCCTGCCAGGTAAGCCCTAGGCCAAAAAGTCCATAAACAGGGCAATAGCTTTTTTTATATTATTTTGACAGGTGAGCCTTAGGCTAAAACGCCCCTATACAGGGCACTAGTTTTTTTATATGATCTTGCTAGGTAAGCGCTAGGCCAAAAAGTCTATAAACAGGGCACTAGTTTTTTTTATATGATCCTGACAGGTTAGCCTTAGGCCAAAAAGCCCCTATACAGGGCACTAGTTTTTTTTTTTATATGATCCTGACAGGTGAGCCTTAGGCTACAAAGCCCCTATTCAAGGCACTACTTTTTTATATGATCCTGACAGGTGAGCCCTAGGCCAAAAAGCCCCTATACAGGGCACTAGTTTTTTTTTATATGATCCTGACAGGTGAGCCATGGGCCATAAAGCACCTATACAGTTCAAGATTTTTATTTTTATATATGATCCTGACAGGTGAGCCCTAGGCCAAAAAGTCTTTAAACGGGGCTTTAGTGTCTTTTCTGGTTATCCTGCATTTCCCAACACCAACCCTCCCCATTTATCCGGGCTTGGGACCGGCACTGCTTTCGCAGAGGCTGGGTTAAAAATCATTCTGCCATTTGAATCGGACATAATGAAGCTGCCTTGAAATATTGGCAGTTGGTGAAGTGGAGGGAAGTCATCTTAGACGATTTTTTTTTTTTTTTTTTTTTTTTTGCAGATCTGACTTCCTCTTTGGGTTGATTTGCAGCCCTGCATCATTTTTCCTGCCAGGTGAGCCCTAGGCCAAAAAGTCTATAAACAGGGCACTAGATTTTTTTATATGATCCTGACAGGTGAGCCTTAAGCTAAAAAGCCCCTATACAAGGCACTTGTTTTGGTTTATATGATCCTGCCAGGTAAGCCCAAGGCCAAAAAGTCTATAAACAGGGCACTAGTTTTTTTTATATGATCCTGACAGGTGAGCCTTAGGCCAAAAAGCAGCTATACAGGACACTAGTTTCTTTTTTTATATGATCCTGACAGGTGAGCCTTAGGCTAAAAAGCCCCTATACAGGGCATTAGTTTTATTACATGATCCTGACAGGTGAGCCTTAGGCTAAAAAGCCCCTATACAGGGCATTAGTTTTATTACATGATCCTGACAGGTGAGGTCTAGGCCAAAAAGCCCCTATGCAAGGCACTAGTTTTTTTATATGTTCCTGACAGGTGAGCCATGGGCCAAATAGCCCATATACAGGGCACTAGTTTTTTTTTATATATGATCCTGACAGGTGAGCCCTAGGCCAAAAAGTCTTTAATCATGGCTTTTGTGTCTTTTCTGGTTATCCTGCATTTCCCAACACCAACCCTCCTCATTTATCCGGGCTTGGGACCAGCACTGCTTTCGCAGAGGCTGGGTTAAAAATCATTCTGCCATTTGAATTGGACATAATGAAGCTGCCTTGAAATATTGGCAGTTGGTGAAGTGGAGGGAAGTCATCTTAGACAATTTTTTTTTTTTTTTTTTGCAGATCTGACTTCCTCTTTGGGTTGATTTGCAGCCCTGCATCTTTTCCCTGACAGGTAAGCCCTAGGCCAAAAAGCCTATAAACAGGGCACTAGTTTTTTTTCACAGAGTCTGGGTTAAAAATCATTCTGCCATTTGAATCGGACATAATAAAGCTGCCTTGAAATATTGGCAGTTGGTGAAGTGGAGGGAAGTCATCTTAGACGATATATTTTTTTTTTTTTTTGCAGATCTGACTTCCTCTTTGGGTTGATTTGCAGGCCAGCACATTTTTCCTGCCAGGTAAGCCTTAGGCCAAAAAATTTATAAACAGGGCAGCAGCTTTTTTTTTATATGATTTTGACAGGTGAGCCTCAGGCTAAAACGCCCCTATACAGGGCACTAGTTTTTTTTATATGATCCTGACAAGTGAGCCTTTGGCTAAAAAGCCCCTATACAGGACACTTGTTTTGTTTTATATGATCTTGCCAGGTAAGCCCTAGGCCAAAAAGTCTATAAACAGGGCAGTAGTTTTTTTTATATGATCCTGACAGGTTAGCCTTAGGCCAAAAAGCCCCTATACAGGGCACTAGTTTTTTTTTATATGATCCTGACAGGTGAGCCTTAGGATAAAAAGCCCCTACATAAGGCACTAGTTTTTTATATGATCCTGACAGGTGAGCCCAAGGCTAAAAAGCTCCTACACAGGGCACTCGCTTTTTTTATATGATCCTGACAGGTGAGCCATGGGCCAAAAAGCCCCTTTACAGGGCACTAGTTTCTTTTTTTATATATGATCGTGACAGGTGAGCCCTAGTCCAAAAAGTCTTTAAACAGGGCTTTAGTGTCTCTTCTGGTTATCCTGCATTTCCCAACACCAACCCTCCTCATTTATCCTGGCTTGATACCGGCACTGCTTTCGCAGAGGCTGGGTTAAAAATCATTCTGCCATTTGAATCGGACATAATGAAGCTGCCTTGAAATATTGGCAGTTGGTGAAGTGGAGGGAAGTCATCTTAGACGATATTTTTTTTTTCTTTTTTGCAGATCTGACTTCCTCTTTGGGTTGATTTGCAGCCCTGCATCTATTCCCTGCCAGGTAAGCCCAAGGCCAAAAAGTCTATAAACAGGGCATTAGTTTTTTTCGCAGAGGCTGGGTTAAAAATCAATCTGCCATTTGAATTGGACATAATGAAGCTGCCTTGAAATATTGGCAGTTGGTGAAGTGGAGGGAAGTCATCTTGAACGATATTTTTTTTTTTTTGCAGATTTGACTTCCTCTTTGGGTTGATTTGCAGGCCTGCACCTTTTTCCTGCCAGGTAAGCCCTAGGCCAAAAAGTCCATAAACAGGGCAATAGTTTTTTATATTATTTTGACAGGTGAGCCTTAGGCTAAAACGCCCCTATACAGGGCACTAGTTTTTTTTATATGATCTTGCCAGGTAAGCTTTAGGCCAAAAAGTCTATAAACAGGGCAATAGTTTCTTTTTATATGATCCTGACAGGTTAGCCTTAGGCCAAAAAGCCCCTATACAGGCACTAGTTTTTTTTTATATGATCCTGACAGGTGAGCCTTAGGCTAAAAAGCCCCTATACAAGGCACTACTTTTTTTATATGATCCTGAGAGGTGAGCCCTAGGCCAAAAAGCCCCTATACAGGGCACTAGTTTTTTTATATGATCCTGACAGGTGAGCCATGGGCCAAAAAGCCTCTATACAGGGCAAGAGTTTTTTTTTTATATATGATCCTGACTTGTGAGCCATGGCCAAAAAGTCTTTAAACAGGGCTTCAGTGTCTTTTCTGGTTATCCTGCATTTTCCAACACCAACCCTCCCTATTTATCCGGGCTTGGGACCGGCACTGATTTCGCAGAGGCTGGGTTAAAAATCATTCTGCTATTTGAATCGGACATAATGATGCTGCCTTGAAATATTGCCAGTTGGTGAAGTGGAGGGAAGTCATCTTAGACGATATTAATTTTTTTTTTATTTTTTTTTTTTTTTGCAGATCTGACTTCCTCTTTGGGTTGATTTGCAGCCCTGCATCTTTTTCCCTGCCAGGTGAGCCCTAGGCCAAAAAGTCTATAAACAGGGCACTAGATTTTTTTATATGATCCTGACAGGTGAGCCTTAAGCTAAAAAGCCCCTATACAGGGCACTTGTTTTGTTTTATATGATCCTGCCAGGTAAGCCCTAGGCCAAAAAGTCTATAAACAGGGCACTAGTTTTTTTTTATATGATCCTGACAGGTGAGCCTTAGGCCAAAAAGTCCCTATACAGGACACTAGTTTCTTTTTTTATATGATCCTGACAGGTGAGCCTTAGGCTAAAAATCCCCTATACAGGACATTAGTTTTTTTATATGATCCTGACAGGTGAGCCCTAAGCCAAAAAGCCCCTATACAGGGCACTAGTTTTTTTATATGATCCTGACAGGTGAGCCAGGGGCCAAAAAGCCCCTATACAGGGCACTAGTTTTTTTTATATATATGATCCTGACAGGTGAGTCCTAGGCCAAAAAGTCTTTAATCATGGCTTTAGTGTCTTCTCTGGTTATCCTGCATTTCCCATCACCAACCCAACCCATTTATCCAGGCTTGGGACCGGCACTGCTTTTGCAGAGGCTGGGTTAAAAATCATTTTACCATTTGAATCGGACATAATGAAGCTGCCTTGAAATATTGGCAGTTGGTGACGTGGAGGGAAGTCATCTTAGACGATATTTTTTTTTTTTTTTTGCAGATCTGACTTCCTCTTTGGGTTGATTTGTAGCCCTGCACCTTTTCCCTGCCAGGTAAGCCCTAGGCCAAAAAGTCTATAAACAGGGCACTAGTTTTTTTCGCAGAGGCTGGGTTAAAAATCATTCTGCCATTTGAATTGGACATAATGAAGCTGCCTTGAAATATTGGCAGTTGGTGAAGTGTAGGGAAGTCATCTTAGACGATATATTTTTTTTTTTGACAGATCTGACTTCCTCTTTGGGTTGATTTGCAGGCTTGCACCTTTTTTCTGCCAGGTAAGCCTTAGGCCAAAAAGTCTATAAACAGGTCACTAGTTTTTTTTATATGATTTTGACAGGTGAGCCTTAAGCTAAAATGCCGATATACAGGGCACTAGTTTTTTTTTATATGATCCTGACAGGTGAGCCTTAGGCTAAAAAGCCCCTATACAGGGCACTTGTTTTGTTTTATATGATCTTGCCAGGTAAGCCCTAGGCCAAAAAGTCTATAAACAGGGCAGTAGTTTTTTTTATATGATCCTGACAGGTTAGCCTTAGGCCAAAAAGCCCCTATACAGGGCACTAGTTTTTTTTTTTATATGATCCTGACAGGTGAGCCTTAGGCTAAAAAGCCCCTATACAAGGCACTAGTTTTTTTATATGATCCTGACAGGTGAGCCCTAGGCCAAAAAGCTCCTATACAGGGCTCTAGTTTTTTTTTATATGATCCTGACAGGTGAGCCATGGGCCAAAAAGCCCCTATACAGGGCACTAGTTTTTTTTTATATATGATTGTGACAGGTGAGCCCTAGGCCAAAAAGTCTTTAAAGAGGGCTTTAGTGTCTTTTCTGGTTATCCTGCATTTCCCAACACCAACCCTCCCCATTTATCCGGGCTTGGGACCGGCACTGCTTTCGCAGAGGCTGGGTTAAAAATCATTCTGCCATTTGAATCGGACATAATGAAACTGCCTTGAAATATTGGCAGTTCGTGAAGAGGAGGGAAGTAATTTTGACGATATATTTTTTTTTTTTTTTTTGCAGATCTGACTTCCTCTTTGAGTTGATTTGCAGCCCTGCATCTTTTCCATGCCAGGTAAGCCCTAGGCCAGAAAGTCTATAAACAGGGCATTAGTTTTTTTCGCAGGGGCTGGGTTAAAAATCATTCTGCCATTTGAATTGGACATAATGAAGCTGCCTTGAAATATTGGCAGTTGGGGAAGTGGAGGGAAGTCATCTTAGCCGAAATATATATATTTTTTTTTGCAGATCTGACTTCCTCTTTGGGTTGATTTGCAGCCCTGCACCTTTTTCCTGCCAGGTAAGCCATAGGCCAAAAAGTCCATAAACAGGGCAATAGCTTTTTTTATATTATTTTGACAGGTGAGCCTTAGGCTAAAACGCCCCTATACAGGGCACTAGTTTTTTTTATATGAGCTCTCCAGGTAAGCCCTAGGCCAAAAAGTCTATAAACAGGGCAGTAGTTTTTTTTTTATATGATCCTGACAGGTTAGCCTTAGGCCAAAAAGCCCCTATACAGGGCACTAGTTTTTTTTTTATATGATCCTGACAGGTGAGCCCTAGGCTAAAAAGCCCCTATACAAGGCACTAGTTTTTTTATATGATCCTGACAGGTGAGCCCTAGGCCAAAAAGCCCCTATACAGGGCACTAGTTTTTTATATGATCCTGACAGGTGAGCCATGGGCCAAAAAGCCCCTATACAGGGCAAGAGTTTTTTTTTTATAAATGATCCTGACTTGTGAGCCATAGCCCAAAAAGTCTTTAAACAGGGCTTTAGTGTCTTTTCTGGTTATCCTGCATTTTCCAACACCAACCCTCCCTATTTATCCGGGCTTGGGACCGGTACTGCTTTCGCAGATGCTGGGTTAAAAATCATTCTGCCTTTTGAATCGGACATAATGAAGCTGCCTTGAAATATTGGCAGTTGGTGAAGTGGAGGGAAGTCATCTTAGACGATATTTTTTTTTTTTTTTTTTTTTTGCAAATCTGACTTCCTCTTTGGGTTGATTTGCAGCCCTGCATCTTTTTCCCTGTCAGGTGAGCCCTAGGCCAAAAAGTCTATAAACAGGGCACTACATTTTTTTATATGATCCTGACAGGTGAGCCTTAAGCTAAAAAGCCCCTGTACAGGGCACTTGTTTTGTTTCATATGATCCTGCCAGGTAAGCCCTAGGCCAAAAAGTCTATAAACAGTGCAGTAGTTTTTTTTATATGATCCTGACAGGTGAGCCTTAGGCCAAAAAGTCCCTATACAGGACACTAGTTTCTTTTTTTATATGATCCTGACAGGTGAGCCTTAGGCTAAAAAGCCCCTATACAGGGCATTAGTTTTTTTTATATGATCCTGACAGGTGAGCCCTAGGCCTTAAAGCCCATATACAGGGCATTTTTTTTTTATATGATCCTGACAGGTGAGCCATGGGCCAAAAAGCCCATATACAGATCACTAGTTTTTTTTTTATATATGATCCTGACAGTCCTAGGCCAAAAAGTCTTTAATCATGGCTTTAGTGTCTTTTCTGGTTATCCTGCATTTCCCAACACCAACCCAACCCATTTATCCGGGCTTGGGACCGGCACTGCTTTCGCAGAGGCTGGGTTAAAAATCATTCTGCCATTTGAATCGGACATAATGAAGCTGCCTTGAAATATTGGCAGTTGGTGAAGTGAAGGGAAGTCATCTTAGACGATTTTTTTTTTTTCAGATCTGACTTCCCCTTTGGGTTGATTTGCAGCCCTGCATCGTTTCCCTGCCAGGTAAGCCCTAGGCCAAAAAGTCTATAAACAGGGCACTAGTTTTTTTTCGCAGAGGCTGGGTTAAAAATCATTCTGCCATTTCAATCGGACATAATGAAGCTGCCTTGAAATATTGGCAGTTGGTGAAGTGGAGGGAAGTCATCTTAGACGATATTTTTTTGGGGGGGGGGCAGATCTGACTTCCTCTTTGGGTTGATTTGCAGCCCTGCATCTTTTCCCTGCCAGGTAAGCCCTAGGCCAAAAAGTCTATAAACAGGGCATTAGTTTTTTTCGCAGAGGCTGGGTTAAAAATCATTCTGCCATTTGAATTGGACATAATGAAGCTGCCTTGAAATATTGGCAGTTGGTGAAGTGGAGGGATGTCATCTTAGCCGATATATATATTTTTTTTTTGCAGATCTGACTTCCTCTTTGGGTTGATTTGCAGCCCTGCACCTTTTTCCTGCCAGGTAAGCCCTAGGCCAAAAAGTCCATAAACAGGGCAATAGCTTTTTTTATATTATTTTAACAGGTGAGCCTTAGGCTAAAACCCCCCTATACAGGGAACTAGTTTTTTTTATATTATCTTGCCAGGTAAGCCCTAGGCCAAAAAGTCTATAAACAGTGCAGTAGTTTTTTTTTAATATGATCCTGACAGGTTAGCCTTAGGCCAAAAAGCCCCTATACACGGCACTATTTTTTTTTTTTAAATGATCCTGACAGGTGAGCCTTAGGCTAAAAAGCCCCTCTACAAGGCACCAGTTATTTTTATATGATCCTGACAGGTGATCCCTAGGCCAAAAATCCCCTATACAGGGCACTAGTTTTTTTTATATGATCCTGACAGGTGAGCCATGTGCCAAAAAGCCCCTATACAGGGCAAGAGTTTTTTTTTATATATGATCCAGACAGGTGAGCCCTAGGCCAAAAAGTCTTTAAACAGTTCTTTAGTGTCTTTTCTGGTTATCCTGCATTTCCCAACACCAACCCTCCCCATTTATCCGGGCTTGGGACCGGCACTGCTTTCGCAGAGGCTGGGTTAAAAATCATTCTGCCTTTTGAATCGGACATAATGAAGCTGCCTTGAAATATTGGCAGTTGGTGAAGTGGAGGGAAGTTATCTTAGACGATATTTTTTTTTTTTTTTTTCAGATCTGATTTCCTCTTTGGGTTGATTTGCAGCCCTGCATCTTTTTCCCTGCCAGGTGAGCCGTAGGCCAAATAGTCTATAAACAGGGCACTAGATTTTTTTATATGATCTTGACAGGTGAGCCTTAAGCTAAAAAGCCCCTATACAGGGCACTTGTTTTGTTTTATATGATCCTGCCAGGTAAGCCCTAGGCCAAAAAGTCTATAAACAGAACACTAGTTTTTTTATATGATCCTGACAGGTGAGCCTTAGGCCAAAAGGTCCCTATACAGGTCACTAGTTTCTTTTTTTATATGATCCTGACAGGTGAGCCTTAGGCCAAAAAGCCCCTATACAGGGCATTAGTTTTTTTATAAGATCCTGACAGGTGAACCCTAAGCCAAAAAGCCCCTATACAGGGCACTAGTTTTTTTTATATGATCCTGACAGGTGAGCCATGGACCAAAAAGCCCATATACAGGGCACTAGTGTTTTTTTTTATATATATGATCCTGACAGGTGAGTCCTAGGCCAAAAAGTCTTTAATCATGGCTTTAGTGTCTTTTCTGGTTATCCTGTATTTCCCAACACCAACCAAATCCATTTATCCAGGCTTGGGACCGGCACTGCTTTCGCAAAGGCTGGGTTAAAAATCATTCTGCCATTTGAATCGGACATAATGAAGCTGCCTTGAAATATTGGCAGTTGGTGAAGTGAAGGGAAGTCATCTTAGACGATTTTTTTTTTCTTCAGATCTGACTTCCTCTTTGGGTTGATTTGCAGCCCTGCATCTTTTCCCTGACAGGCAAGCCCTAGGCCAAAAAGTCTATAAACAGGGCACTAGTTTTTTTCGCAGAGGCTGGGTTAAAAACCATTCTGCCATTTGAATCGGACATAATGAAGCTGCCTTGAAATATTGGCAGTTGGTGAAGTGGAGGGAAGTCATCTTAGACGATATTTTTTTTTTTTTTTGCAGATCTGACTTCCTCTTTGGGTTGATTTGCAGGCCTGTACCTTTTTCCTGCCAGGTAATCCCTATGCCAAAAAGTTTATAAACAGGGCACTAGCTTTTTTTTATATTATTTTGACAGGTGAGCCTTAGGCTAAAACGCCCCTATACAGGGCACTAGTTTTTTTTATATGATCCTGACAGGTGAGCCTAAGGCTAAAAAGCCCCTATACAGGGCACTTGTTTTATTTTATATGATCTTGCCAGGTAAGCCCTAGGCCAAAAAGTCTATAAACAGGGCAGTAGTTTTTTTTGTATGATCCTGACAGTTTAGCCTTAGGCCAAAATGCCCCTATACAGGGCTCTAGTTTTTCTTTTATATGATCCTGACAGGTGAGCCTTAGCCTAAAAAGCCCCTATACAAGGCACTATTTTTTTTATATGATCCTGACTGGTGAGCCCTAGGCTAAAAAGCTCCTACACAGGCACTAGTTTTTTTTTATATGATCCTGACAGGTGAGCCATGGGCCAAAAAGCCCATATACAGGGCACTAGTTTTTTTTTTATATATGATCCTGACAGGTGAGCCCTAGGCGAAAAAGTCTTTAAACAGGGCTTTAGTGTCTTTTCTGGTTATCCTGCATTTCCGAACACCAACCCTCCCCATTTATCCGGGCTTGGGACCGGCACTGCTTTCGCAGAGGCTGGGTTAAAAAGCATTCTGCCATTTGAATCGGACATAATGAAGCTGTCTTGAAATATTGGCAGTTGGTGAAGTGGAGGGAAGTCATCTTTGACGATATTTTTTGTTTCTTTTTTGCAGATCTGACTTCCTCTTTGGGTTGATTTGCAGCCCTGCATCTTTTCCCTGCCAGGTAAGCCCTAGGCTAAAAAGTCTATAAACAGGGCACTAGTTTTTTTCGCAGAGGCTGGGTAAAATATCATTCTGCCATTTGAATCGGACATAATGAAGCTGCCTTGAAATATTGGCAGTTGGTGAAGTGGAGGGAAGTCATCTTAGCCGATATATATATATATATATTTTTTTTGCAGATCTGACTTCCTCTTTGGGTTGATTTGCAGGCTTGCACCTTTTTCTTGCCAGGTAAGCCCTAGGCCAAAAAGTCTATAAACAGAGCACTAGTTTTTTTTTCGCAGAGGCTGGGTTAAAATCATTCTGCCATTTGAATCGGACATAATGAAGCTGCCTTGAAATATTTGCAGTTGGTGAAGTGGAGGGAAGTCATCTTAGACGATTTTTTTTTTTTGGAGATCTGACTTCCTCTTTGGGTTGATTTGCAGCCCTGCATCTTTTCCCTGCCAGGTAAGCCCTAGGCCAAAAAGTCTATAAACAGGGCACTAGTTTTTTTTTGCAGAGGCTGGGTTAAAAATCATTCTGCCATTTGAATTGGACATAATGAAGCTGCCTTGAAATATTGGCAGTTGGTGAAGTGGAGGGAAGTCATCTTAGCCGATAAATATATTTTTTTTTTTGCAGATCTGACTTCCTCTTTGGGTTGATTTGCAGCCCTGCACCTTTTTCCTGCCAGGTAAGCCCTAGGCCAAAAAGTCCATTAACAGGGCAATAGTTTTTTTAATATTGTTTTAACAGGTGAGCCTTAGGCTAAAACGCCCCTATACAGGGCACTAGTTTTTTTTATATGATCTTGCCAGGTAAGCCCTAGGCCAAAAAGTCTATAAACAGGGCAGTAGTTTTTTTTAATATGATCCTGACAGGTTAGCTTTAGGCCAAAAAGCCCCTATACAGGGCACTAGTTTTTTTTTTTTAAATGATCCTGACAGGTGAGCCTTAGGCTAAAAAGCCCCTCTACAAGGCACTAGTTATTTTTATATGATCCTGACAGGTGATCCCTAGGCCAAAAAGCCCCTATACAGGGCACTAGTTTTTTTATATGATCCTGACAGGTGAGCCATGTGCCAAAAAGCCCCTATACAGGGCAAGAGTTTTTTTTTATATATGATCCTGACAGGTGAGCCCTAGGCCAAAAAGTCTTTAAACAGGGCTTTAGTGTCTTTTCTGGTTATCCTGCATTTCCCAACACCAACCCTCCCCATTTATCCGGGCTTGGGACCGGCACTGCTTTCGCAGAGGCTGGGTTAAAAATCATTCTGCCATTTGAATCGGACATAATGAAGCTGCCTTGAAATATTGGCAGTTGGTGAAGTGGAGGGAAGTTATCTTAGACGATATTTTATTTTTTTTTTTTTTTGCAGATCTGACTTCCTCTTTGGGTTGATTTGCAGCTGTGCATCTTTTTCCCTGCCAGGTGAGCCGTAGGCCAAAAAGTCTATAAACAGGGCACTAGATTTTTTTATATGATCTTGACAGGTGATCCTTAAGCTAAAAAGCCCCTATACAGGACACTTGTTTTGTTTTATATGATCCTGCCAGGTAAGCCCTAGGCCAAAAAGTCTATAAACAGGGCACTAGTTTTTTTATATGATCCTGACAGGTGAGCCTTAGGCCAAAAGGTCCCTATACAGGTCACTAGTTTCTTTTTTTATATGATCCTGACAGGTGAGCCTTAGGCCAAAAAGCCCCTATACAGGGCATTAGTTTTTTTATAAGATCCTGACAGGTGAACCCTAAGCCAAAAAGCCCCTATACAGGGCACTAGTTTTTTTTTATATGATCCTGACAGGTGAGCCATGGACCAAAAAGCCCATATACAGGGCACTAGTTTTTTTTTTATATATGATCCTGACAGGTGAGTCCTAGGCCAAAAAGTCTTTAATCATGGATTTAGTGTCTTTTCTGGTTATCCTGTATTTCCCAACACCAACCCAACCCATTTATCCAGGCTTGGGACTGGCACTGCTTTCGCAGAGGCTGGGTTAAAAATCATTCTGCCATTTGAATCGGACATAATGAAGCTGCCTTGAAATATTGGCAGTTGGTGAAGTGAAGGGAAGTCATCTTAGACGATTTTTTTTTCTTCAGATCTGACTTCCTCTTTGGGTTGATTTGCAGCCCTGCATCTTTTCCCTGCCAGGTAAGCCCTAGGCCAAAAAGTCGATAAACAGGGCACTAGTTTTTTTTCGCAGAGGCTGGGTTAAAAATCATTCTGCCATTTTAATCGGACATAATGAAGCTGCCTTGAAATATTGGCAGTTGGTGAAGTGGAGGGAAGTCATCTTAGACGATATTTTTATTTTTTTTTTGCAGATCTGACTTCCTCTTTGGGTTGATTTGCAGGCCTGCACCTTTTTCCTGCCAGGTAAGCCCTAGGCCAAAAAGTTTATAAACAGGGCACTAGCTTTTTTTTATATTATTTTGACAGGTGAGCCTTAGGCTAAAACGCCCCTATACAGGGCACTAGTTTTTTTTATATGATCCTGTCAGGTGAGCCTAAGGCTAAAAAGCCCCTATACAGGGCACTTGTTTTATTTTATATGATCTTGCCAGGTAAGCCCTAGGCCAAAAAGTCTATAAACAGGGCAGTAGTTTTTTTTGTATGATCCTGACAGTTTAGCCTTAGGCCAAAATGCCCCTATACAGGGCACTAGTTTTTCTTTTATATGATCCTGACAGGTGAGCCTTAGGCTAAAAAGCCCCTATACAAGGCACTAGTTTTTTTATATGATCCTGACTGGTGAGCCCTAGGCTAAAAAGCTCCTACACAGGCACTAGTTTTTTTTATATGATCCTGACAGGTGAGCCATGGTCCAAAAAGCCCATATACAGGGCACTAGTTTTTTTTTTATATATGATCCTGACAGGTGAGCCCTAGGCCAAAAAGCCTTTAAACAGGGCTTTAGTGTCTTTTCTGGTTATCCTGCATTTCCCAACACCAACCCTCCCCATTTATCCGGGCTTGGGACCGGCACTGCTTTCGCAGAGGCTGGGTTAAAAAGCATTCTGCCATTTGAATCGGACATAATGAAGCTGTCTTGAAATATTGGCAGTTGGTTAAGTGGAGGGAAGTCATCTTTGACGATATTTTTTGTTTCTTTTTTGCAGATCTGACTTCCTCTTTGGGTTGATTTGCATGCCTGCACCTTTTTCCTGCCAGGTAAGCCCTAGGCCAAAAAGTCTATAAACAGGGCATTAGTTTTTTTTTCGCAGAGGCTGGGTTAAAAATCATTCTGCCATTTGAATCGGACATAATGAAGCTGACTTGAAATATTGGCAGTTGGTGAAGTGGAGGGAAGTCATCTTAGCCGAAATATTTTTTTTTTTTTGCAGATCTGACTTCCTCTTTGGGTTGATTTGCAGCCCTGCACCTTTTTCCTGCCAGGTAAGCCGTAGGCCAAAAAGTCCATAAACAGGGCAATAGCTTTTTTTTATATTATTTTGACAGGTGAGCCTTAGGCTAAAACGCCCCTATACAGGGCACTAGTTTTTTTTATATAATCTTGCCAGGTAAGCCCTAGGCCAAAAAGTCTATAAACAGTGCAGTAGTTTTTTTTTTATATAATCCTGACAGGTTAGCCTTAGGCCAAAAAGCCCCTATACAGGGCACTAGTTTTTTTTTTAAATGATCCTGACAGGTGATCCCTAGGCCAAAAAGCCCCTATACAGGCACTAGTTTTTTTATATGATCCTGACAGGTGAGCCATGTGCCAAAAAGCCCCTATACAGGGCAAGATTTTTTTTTTTATATATGATCCTGACAGGTGGGCCCTAGGCCAAAAAGTCTTTAAACAGGGCTTTAGTGTCTTTTCTGGTTATCCTGCATTTCCCAACACCAACCCTCCCCATTTATCCGGGCTTGGGACCGGCACTGCTTTCGCAGAGGCTGGGTTAAAAATCATTCTGCCATTTGAATCGGACATAATGAAGCTGCCTTGAAATATTGGCAGTTGGTGAAGTGGAGGGAAGTTATCTTAGACGATATTTATTTTATTTTATTTTTTTGCAGATCTGACTTCCTCTTTGGGTTGATTTGCAGCCCTGCACCTTTTTCCCTGCCAGGTGAGCCGTAGGCCAAAAAGTCTGTAAACAGGGCACTAGATTTTTTTATATGATCCTGACAGGTGAGCCTTAAGCTAAAAATCCAATATACAGGGCACTTGTTTTGTTTTTTTGTATGATCCTGCCAGGTAAGCCCTAGGCCAAAAAGTCTATAAACAGGGCACTAGTTTTTTTATATGATCCTGACTGGTGAGCCTTAGGCCAAAAAGTCCCTATACATTACACTAGTTTCTTTTTTTATATGATCCTGACAGGTGAGCGTTAGGCTAAAAAGCCCCTATACAGGGCATTAGTTTTTTTTATATGATCCTGACAGGTGAGCCCTAAGCCAAAAAGCCCCTATACAGGGCGCTAGTTTTTTTTTATATGATCCTGACAGGTGAGCCATGGGCCTAAAAGCCCATATACAGGGCACTAGTTTTTTTTTTATATATTATCCTGACAGGTGAGTCCTAGGCCAAAAAGTCTTTAATCATGGCTTTAGTGTCTTTTCTGGTTATCCTGTATTTCCCAACACCAACCCAACCCTTTTATCCAGGCTTGGGACCGGCACTGCTTTCGCAGAGGCTGGGTTAAAAATCATTCTTCCATTTGAATCGGACATAATGAAGCTGCCTTGAAATATTGGCAGTTGGTGAAGTGAAGGGAAGTCATCTTAGACGATTTTTTTTTTTTCAGATCTGACTTCCTCTTTGGGTTGATTTGCAGCCCTGCATCTTTTCCCTGCCAGGTAAGCCCTAGGCCAAAAAGTCTATAAACAGGGCACTAGTTTTTTTTTCGCAGAGGCTGGGTTAAAAATCATTCTGCCATTTGAATCGGACATAATGAAGCTGCCTTGAAATATTGGCAGTTGGTGAAGTGGAGGGAAGTCATCTTAGACGATATTTTTTTTTTTTTTTTTGCAGATCTGACTTCCTCTTTGGGTTGATTTGCAGGCCTGCACCTTTTTCCTGCCAGGTAAGCCCTAGGCCAAAAAGTTTATAAACAGGGCACTAGCTTTTTTATTATATGATTTTGACAGGTGAGCCTTAGGCTAAAACGCCCCTATACAGGGCACTAGTTTTTTTTTATATGATCCTGACAGGTGAGCCTTAGGCTAAAAAGCCCCTATACAGGGCACTTGTTTTATTTTATATGATCTTGCCAGGTAAGCCCTAGGCCAAAAAGTCTATAAACAGGGCAGTAGTTTTTTTTATATGATCCTGACAGGTTAGCCTTAGGCCAAAATGCCCCTATACAGGGCACTAGTTTTTCTTTTATATGATCCTGACAGGTGAGCCTTAGGCTAACAAACCCCTATGCAAGGCACTAGTTTTTTTTATATGATCCTGACAGGTGAGCCCAAGGCTAAAAAGCTCCTACACAGGCACTAGTTTTTTTTATATGATCCTGACAGGTGAGCCATGGGCCAAAAAGCCCATATACAGGGCACTAGTTTTTTTTTTATATATGATCCTGACAGGTGAGCCCTAGGCCAAAAAGTCTTTAAACAGGGCTTTAGTGTCTTTTCTGGTTATCCTGCATTTCCGAACACCAACCCTCCCCATTTATCCGGGCTTGGGACCGGCACTGCTTTCGCAGAGGCTGGGTTAAAAATCATTCTGCCATTTGAATCGGACATAATGAAGCTGCCTTGAAATATTGGCAGTTGGTGAAGTGGAGGGAAGTCATCTTTGACGATATTTTTTGTTTCTTTTTTGCAGATCTGACTTCCTCTTTGGGTTGATTTGCAGCCCTGCATCTTTTCCCTGCCAGGTAAGCCCTAGGCCAAAAAGTCTATAAACAGGGCACTAGTTTTTTTCGCAGAGGCTGGTTAAAATATCATTCTGCCATTTGAATCGGACATAATGAAGCTGCCTTGAAATATTGGCAGTTGGTGAAGTGGAGGGAAGTCATCTTAGCCGATATATATATATATATATAATATATATTATATATTTTTTTTTTTGCAGATCTGACTTCCTCTTTGGGTTGATTTGCAGGCTTGCACCTTTTTCCTGCCAGGTAAGCCCTAGGCCAAAAAGTCTATAAACAGGGCACTAGTTTTTTTTCGCAGAGGCTGGGTTAAAATCATTCTGCCATTTGAATCGGACATAATGAAGCTGCCTTGAAATATTGGCAGTTGGTGAAGTGGAGGGAAGTCATCTTAGACGATATTTTTTTTTTTTTTTTTTTTTTTTGCAGATCTGACTTCCTCTTCGGGTAGATTTGCAGGCTTGCACCTTTTTCCTGCCAGGTAAGCCCTAGGCCAAAAAGTTTATAAACAATGCACTAGCTTTTTTTTATATGATTTTGACAGGTGAGCCTTAGGCCAAAACACCCCTATAGAGGGCACTAATTTTTTTTATATGATCCTGACAGGTGAGCCGTAGGCTAAAAGGCCCCTATACAGGGCACTTGTTTTGTTTTATATGATCTTGCCAGGTAAGCCCTAGGCCAAAATGTCTATAAACAGGGCACTAGTTTTTTTCATATGATCCTGACAGGTTAGCCTTAGGCCAAAAAGCCCCTATACAGGGCACTAGTTTTTATTTTTATATGATCCTGACAGGTGAGCCTTAGGCTAAAAAGCCCCCATGCAAGGTACTAGTTTTTTTATATGATCCTGACAGGTGAGCCCTAGGCTAAAAAGCTCCTATACAGGGCACTAATTTTCTTTTATATGATCCTGACAGGTGAGCCATGGGCCAAAAAGCCCATATACAGGGCACTAGTTTTTTTTTTTATATATGATCCTGACAGGTGAGCCCAAAGCCAAAAAGTCTTTACACAGGGCTTTAGTGTCTTTTCTGGATATCCTGCATTTCCCAACACCAACCCTCCCCATTTATCCGGGCTTGGGACCGGCACTGCTTTTGCAGAGGCTGGGTTAAAAATCATTCTGCCATTTGAATCGGACATAATGAAACTGCCTTGAAATATTGGCAGTTGGTGAAGTGGAGGGAAGTCATCTTAGACGATATTTTTTTTTTTTTTTCAGATCTGACTTCCTCTTTGGGTTGATTTGCAGCCCTGCATCTTTTCCCTGCCAGGTAAGCCCTAGGCCAAAAAGTCTATAAACAGGGCATTCGTTTTTTTTTGCAGAGGCTGGGTTAAAAATCATTCTGCCATTTGAATTGGACATAATGAAGCTGCCTTGAAATATTGGCAGTTGGTGAAGTGGAGGGAAGTCATCTTAGACGATATATATATTTTTTTTTTGCAGATCTGACTTCCTCTTTGGGTTGATTTGCAGCCCTGCACCTTTTTCCTGCCAGGTAAGCCCTAGGCCAAAAAGTCCATAAACAGGGCAATAGCTTTTTTTATATTATTTTGACAGGTGAGCCTTAGGCTAAAACGCGCCTATACAGGGCACTAGTTTTTTTTATATGATCTTGCCAGGTAAGCCCTAGGCCAAAAAGTCTATAAACAGTGCAGTAGTTTTTTTTTATATGATCCTGACAGGTTAGCCTTAGGCCAAAAAGCCCCTATACAGGGAACTAGTTTTTTTTTATATGATCATGATAGGTGAGCCTTAGGCTAAAAAGCCCCTCTACAAGGCACTAGTTTTTTTTTATATGATCCTGACAGGTGATCCCTAGGTCAAAAAGCCCCTATACAGGGAACTAGTTTTGATATATGATCCTGACAGGTGAGCCATGTGCCAAAAAGCCCCTATATAGGGCACTAGTTTTTTTTTATATATGATCCTGACAGGTGAGCCCTAGGCCAAAAAGTCTTTAAACAGGGCTTTAGTGTCTTTTCTGGTTATCCTGCATTTCCCAACACCAACCCTCCCCATTTATCCGGGCTTGGGACCGGCACTGCTTTCGCAGAGGCTGGGTTAAAAATCATTCTGCCATTTGAATTGGACATAACGAAGCTGCCTTGAAATATTGGCAGTTGGTGAAGTGGAGGGAAGTCATCTTAGACGATATATATATATATTTTTTTTTTGCAGATCTGACTTCCTCTTTGAGTTGATTTGCAGCCGTGCATCTTTTTCCCTGCCAGGTGAGCCCTAGGCCAAAAAGTCTATAAACAGGGCACTAGATTTTTTTATATGATCCTGACAGGTGAGCCTTAAGCTAAAAAGACCCTATACAGGGCACTTGCTTTGTTTTATATGATCCTGCCAGGTAAGCCCTAGGCCAAAAAGTCTATAAACAGGGCACTAGTTTTTTTATATGATCCTGACAGGTGAGCCTTAGGCTAAAAAGTCCCTATACAGGACACTAGTTTCTTTTTTTATATGATCCTGACAGGTGAGCCTTAGGCCAAAAAGCCCCTATACAGGTCATTAGTTTTTTTTATATGATCCTGACAGGTGAACCCAAGGCCAAAAAGCCCCTATACAGGGCACTAGTTTTTTTTATATGATCCTGACAGGTGAGCCATGGGCCAAAAAGCCCATATACAGGGCACTAGTTTTTTTTTTATATATGATCCTGACAGGTGAGTCCTAGGCCAAAAAGTCTTTAATCATGGCTTTAGTGTCTTTTCTGGTTATCCTGCATTTCCCAACACCAACCCAACCCATTTATCCAGGCTTGGGACCGGCACTGCTTTCGCAGAGGCTGGGTTAAAAATCATTCTGCCATTTGAATCGGACATAATGAAGCTGCCTTGAAATATTGGCGGTTGGTGAAGTGAAGGGAAGTCATCTTAGACGATTTTTTTTTTTTCAGATCTGACTTCCTCTTTGGGTTGATTTGCAGCCCTGCATCTTTTTCCCTGCCAGGTGAGCCGTAGGCCAATAAGTCTATAAACAGGGCACTAGATTTTTTTATATGATCCTGACAGGTGAGCCTTAAGCTAAAAAGCCCCTATACAGGGCACTTGTTTTGTTTTATATGATCCTGCCAAGTAAGCCCTAGGCCAAAAAGTCTATATACAGGGCACTAGTTTTTTTATATGATCCTGACAGGTGAGCCTTAGGCCAAAAAGTCCCTATACAGGACACTAGTTTCTTTTTTTATATGATTCTGACAGGTGAGCCTTAGGCTAAAAAGCCCCTATACAGGGCATTAGTTTTTTTTATATGATCCTGACAGGTGAACCCTAGGCCAAAAAGCCCCTATACAGAGCACTAGTTTTTTTTTATATGATCCTGACAGGTGAGCCATGGGCCAAAAAGCCCATATACAGGGCACTAGGTTTTTTTTTATATATGATCCTGACAGGTGAGTCCTAGGCCAAAAAGTCTTTAATCATTGCTTTAGTGTCTTTTCTGGTTATCCTGTATTTCCCAACACCAACCCAACCCATTTATCCAGGCTTGGGACCAGAACTGCTTTCGCAGAGGCTGGGTTAAAAATCATTCTGCCATTTGAATAGGACATAATGAAGCTGCCTTGAAATATTGGCAGTTGGTGAAGTGAAGGGAAGTCATCTTAGACGATTTTTTTTTTTTTCAGATCTGACTTCCTCTTTGGGTTGATTTGCAGCCCTGCATCTTTTCCCTGCCAGGTAAGCCCTAGGCCAAAAAGTCTATAAACAGGGCACTAGTTTTTTTTTGCAGAGGCTGGGTTAAAAATCATTCTGCCATTTGAATTGGACATAATGAAGCTGCCTTGAAATATTGGCAGTTGGTGAAGTGGAGGGAAGTCATCTTAGCCGATATATATATATTTTTTTTTTTGCAGATCTGACTTCCTCTTTGGGTTGATTTGCAGCCCTGCACCTTTTTCCTGCCAGGTAAGCCCTAGGCCAAAAAGTCCATTAACAGGGCAATAGTTTTTTTAATATTGTTTTAACAGGTGAGCCTTAGGCTAAAACGCCCCTATAGAGGGCACTAGTTTTTTTTATATGATCTTGCCAGGTAAGCCCTAGGCCAAAAAGTCTATAAACAGGGCAGTAGTTTTTTTTTAATATGATCCTGACAAGTTAGCTTTAGGCCAAAAAGCCCCTATACAGGGCAAGAGTTTTTTTTTTATATATGATCCTGACAGGTGAGCCCTAGGCCAAAAAGTCTTTAAACAGGGCTTTAGTGTCTTTTCTGGTTATCCTGCATTTCCCAACACCAACCCTCCCCATTTATCCGGGCTTGGGACCGGCACTGCTTTCGCAGAGGCTGGGTTAAAAATCATTCTGCCATTTGAATCGGACATAATGAAGCTGCCTTGAAATATTGGCAGTTGGTGAAGTGGAGGGAAGTTATCTTAGACGATATTTTTTTTTTTTTTTTTTTGCAGATCTGACTTCCTCTTTGGGTTGATTTGCAGCTGTGCATCTTTTTCCCTGCCAGGTGAGCCGTAGGCCAAAAAGTCTATAAACAGGGCACTAGATTTTTTTATATGATCTTGACAGGTGATCCTTAAGCTAAAAAGCCCCTATACAGGACACTTGTTTTGTTTTATATGATCCTGCCAGGTAAGCCCTAGGCCAAAAAGTTTATAAACAGGGCACTAGTTTTTTTATATGATCCTGACAGGTGAGCCTTAGGCCAAAAGGTCCCTATACAGGTCACTAGTTTCTTTTTTTATATGATCCTGACAGGTGAGCCTTAGGCCAAAAAGCCCCTATACAGGGCATTAGTTTTTTTATAAGATCCTGACAGGTGAACCCTAAGCCAAAAAGCCCCTATACAGGGCACTAGTTTTTTTTTAAATGATCCTGACAGGTGAGCCATGGACCAAAAAGCCCATATACAGGGCACTAGTTTTTTTTATATATGATCCTGACAGGTGAGTCCTAGGCCAAAAAGTCTTTAATCATGGATTTAGTGTCTTTTCTGGTTATCCTGTATTTCCCAACACCAACCCAACCCATTTATCCAGGCTTGGGACTGGCACTGCTTTCGCAGAGGCTGGGTTAAAAATCATTCTGCCATTTGAATCGGACATAATGAAGCTGCCTTGAAATATTGGCAGTTGGTGAAGTGAAGGGAAGTCATCTTAGACGATTTTTTTTTCTTCAGATCTGACTTCCTCTTTGGGTTGATTTGCAGCCCTGCATCTTTTCCCTGCCAGGTAAGCCCTAGGCCAAAAAGTCGATAAACAGGGCACTAGTTTTTTTTCGCAGAGGCTGGGTTAAAAATCATTCTGCCATTTTAATCGGACATAATGAAGCTGCCTTGAAATATTGGCAGTTGGTGAAGTGGAGGGAAGTCATCTTAGATGATATTTTTATTTTTTTTTGCAGATCTGACTTCCTCTTTGGGTTGATTTGCAGGCCTGCACCTTTTTCCTGCCAGGTAAGCCCTAGGCCAAAAAGTTTATAAACAGGGCACTAGCTTTTTTTTATATTATTTTGACAGGTGAGCCTTAGGCTAAAACGCCCCTATACAGGGCACTAGTTTTTTTTATATGATCCTGACAGGTGAGCCTAAGGCTAAAAAGCCCCTATACAGGGCACTTGTTTTATTTTATATGATCTTGCCAGGTAAGCCCTAGGCCAAAAAGTCTATAAACAGGGCAGTAGTTTTTTTTGTATGATCCTGACAGTTTAGCCTTAGGCCAAAATGCCCCTATACAGGGCACTAGATTTTCTTTTATATGATCCTGACAGGTGAGCCTTAGGCTAAAAAGCCCCTATACAAGGCACTAGTTTTTTTATATGATCCTGACTGGTGAGCCCTAGGCTAAAAAGCTCCTACACAGGCACTAGTTTTTTTTATATGATCCTGACAGGTGAGCCATGGTCCAAAAAGCCCATATACAGGGCACTAGTTTTTTTTTTATATATGATCCTGACAGGTGAGCCCTAGGCCAAAAAGCCTTTAAACAGGGCTTTAGTGTCTTTTCTGGTTATCCTGCATTTCCCAACACCAACCCTCCCCATTTATCCGGGCTTGGGACCGGCACTGCTTTCGCAGAGGCTGGGTTAAAAAGCATTCTGCCATTTGAATCGGACATAATGAAGCTGTCTTGAAATATTGGCAGTTGGGTAAGTGGAGGGAAGTCATCTTTGACGATATTTTTTGTTTCTTTTTTGCAGATCTGACTTCCTCTTTGGGTTTATTTGCAGCGCTGCTTCTTTTCCCTGCCAGGTAAGCCCTAGGCCAAAAAGTCTATAAACAGGGCACTAGATTTTTTCGCAGAGGCTGGGTAAAATATCATTCTGCCATTTTAATCGGACATAATGAAGCTGCCTTGAAATATTGGCAGTTGGTGAAGTGGAGGGAAGTCATCTTAGCCGATATATATATATATATATATATATATATATATATATATATATATATATATATATATATATATATATATATATATATATATATATATATATATATATATATATTTTTTTTTTTTTTTTGCAGATCTGACTTCCTCTTTGGGTTGATTTGCAGGCTTGTACCTTTTTCCTGCCAGGTAAGCCCTAGGCCAAAAAGTCTATAAACAGGGCACTAGTTTTTTTTCGCAGAGGCTGGGTTAAAATCATTCTGCCATTTGAATCGGACATAATGAAGCTGCCTTGAAATATTTGCAGTTGGTGAAATGGAGGGAAGTCATCTTAGACGATATTTTTTTTTTTTTGCAGATCTGACTTCCTCTTTGGGTTGATTTGCAGCCCTGCATCTTTTCCCTGCCAGGTAAGCCCTAGGCCAAAAAGTCTATAAACAGGGCACTAGTTTTTTTTCGCAGAGGCTGGGTTAAAAATCATTCTGCCATTTGAATGAGACATAATGAAGCTGCCTTGAAATATTGGCAGTTGGTGAAGTGGAGGGAAGTCATCTTAGACGATATATTTTTTTTTTTTTGGCAGATCTGACTTCCTCTTTGGGTTGATTTGCAGCCCTGCATCTTTTCCCTGCCAGGTAAGCCCTAGGCCAAAAAGTCTATAAACAGGGCACTAGTTTTTTTTCGCAGAGGCTGGGTTAAAAATCATTCTGCCATTTGAATGAGACATAATGAAGCTGCCTTGAAATATTGGCAGTTGGTGAAGTGGAGGGAAGTCATCTTAGACGATATTTTTTTTTTTTTTTTGCAGATCTGACTTCCTCTTTGGGTTGATTTGCAGGCCTGCACCTTTTTCCTGCCAGGTAAGCCCTAGGCCAAAAAGTTTATAAACAGGGCACTAGCTTTTTTATTATATGATTTTGACAGGTGAGCCTTAGGCTAAAACGCCCCTATACAGGGCACTAGTTTTTTTATATGATCCTGACAGGTGAGCCTTAGGCTAAAAAGCCCCTATACAGGGCACTTGTTTTATTTTATATGATCTTGCCAGGTAAGCCCTAGGCCAAAAAGTCTATAAACAGGGCAGTAGTTTTTTTATATGATCCTGACAGGTTAGCCTTAGGCCAAAATGCCCCTATACAGGGCACTAGTTTTTCTTTTATATGATCCTGACAGGTGAGCCTTAGGCTAACAAACCCCTATACAAGGCACTAGTTTTTTTTATATGATCCTGACAGGTGAGCCCTAGGCTAAAAAGCTCCTACACAGGCACTAGTTTTTTTTATATGATCCTGACAGGTGAGCCATCTGCCAAAAAGCCCCTATACAGGGCACTAGTTTTTTTTTTATATATGATCCTGACAGGTGAGCCCTAGGCCAAAAAGTCTTTAAACAGGGCTTTAGTGTCTTTTCTGGTTATCCTGCATTTCCGAACACCAACCCTCCCCATTTATCCGGGCTTGGGACCGGCACTGCTTTCGCAGAGGCTGGGTTAAAAATCATTCTGCCATTTGAATCGGACATAATGAAGCTGCCTTGAAATATTGGCAGTTGGTGAAGTGGAGGGAAGTCATCTTTGACGATATTTTTTGTTTCTTTTTTGCAGATCTGACTTCCTCTTTGGGTTGATTTGCAGCCCTGCATCTTTTCCCTGCCAGGTAAGCCCTAGGCCAAAAAGTCTATAAACAGGGCACTAGTTTTTTTCGCAGAGGCTGGTTAAAATATCATTCTGCCATTTGAATCGGACATAATGAAGCTGCCTTGAAATATTGGCAGTTGGTGAAGTGGAGGGAAGTCATCTTTGCCGATATATATATATATATATTTTTTTTTTGCAGATCTGACTTCCTCTTTGGGTTGATTTGCAGGCTTGCACCTTTTTCCTGCCAGGTAAGCCCTAGGCCAAAAAGTCTATAAACAGGGCACTAGTTTTTTTTCGCAGAGGCTGGGTTAAAATCATTCTGCCATTTGAATCGGACATAATGAAGCTGCCTTGAAATATTGGCAGTTGGTGAAGTGGAGGGAAGTCATCTTAGACGATATTTTTTTTTTTTTTTTTTTTTTGCAGATCTGACTTCCTCTTCGGGTAGATTTGCAGGCTTGCACCTTTTTCCTGCCAGGTAAGCCCTAGGCCAAAAAGTTTATAAACAATGCACTAGCTTTTTTTTATATGATTTTGACAGGTGAGCCTTAGGCCAAAACACCCCTATAGAGGGCACTAATTTTTTTTATATGATCCTGACAGGTGAGCCGTAGGCTAAAAGGCCCCTATACAGGGCACTTGTTTTGTTTTATATGATCTTGCCAGGTAAGCCCTAGGCCAAAAAGTCTATAAACAGGGCACTAGTTTTTTTCATATGATCCTGACAGGTTAGCCTTAGGCCAAAAAGCCCCTATACAGGGCACTAGTTTTTATTTTTATATGATCCTGACAGGTGAGCCTTAGGCTAAAAAGCCCCCATGCAAGGTACTAGTTTTTTATATGATCCTGACAGGAGAGCCCTAGGCCAAAAAGCTCCTATACAGGGCACTAATTTTCTTTTATATGATCCTGACAGGTGAGCCATGGGCCAAAAAGCCCATATACAGGGCACTAGTTTTTTTTTTATATATGATCCTGACAGGTGAGCCCAAAGCCAAAAAGTCTTTAAACAGGGCTTTAGTGTCTTTTCTGGTTATCCTGCATTTCCCAACACCAACCCTCCCCATTTATCCGGGCTTGGGACCGGCACTGCTTTTGCAGAGGCTGGGTTAAAAATCATTCTGCCATTTGAATCGGACATAATGAAACTGCCTTGAAATATTGGCAGTTGGTGAAGTGGAGGGAAGTCATCTTAGACGATATTTTTTTTTTTTTTTCAGATCTGACTTCCTCTTTGGGTTGATTTGCAGCCCTGCATCTTTTCCCTGCCAGGTAAGCCCTAGGCCAAAAAGTCTATAAACAGGGCATTAGTTTTTTTTTGCAGAGGCTGGGTTAAAAATCATTCTGCCATTTGAATTGGACATAATGAAGCTGCCTTGAAATATTGGCAGTTGGTGAAGTGGAGGGAAGTCATCTTAGACGATATATATTTTTTTTTTGCAGATCTGACTTCCTCTTTGGGTTGATTTGCAGCCCTGCACCTTTTTCCTGCCAGGTAAGCCCTAGGCCAAAAAGTCCATAAACAGGGCAATAGCTTTTTTTATATTATTTTGACAGGTGAGCCTTAGGCTAAAACGCGCCTATACAGGGCACTAGTTTTTTTTATATGATCTTGCCAGGTAAGCCCTAGGCCAAAAAGTCTATAAACAGTGCAGTAGTTTTTTTTTATATGATCCTGACAGGTTAGCCTTAGGCCAAAAAGCCCCTATACAGGGAACTAGTTTTTTTTTTATATGATCATGATAGGTGAGCCTTAGGCTAAAAAGCCCCTCTACAAGGCACTAGTCTTTTTTTATATGATCCTGACAGGTGATCCCTAGGTCAAAAAGCCCCTATACAGGGCACTAGTTTTGATATATGATCCTGACAGGTGAGCCATGTGCCAAAAAGCCCCTATATAGGGCACTAGTTTTTTTTTATATATGATCCTGACAGGTGAGCCCTAGGCCAAAAAGTCTTTAAACAGGGCTTTAGTGTCTTTTCTGGTTATCCTGCATTTCCCAACACCAACCCTCCCCATTTATCCGGGCTTGGGACCGGCACTGCTTTCGCAGAGGCTGGGTTAAAAATCATTCTGCCATTTGAATTGGACATAACGAAGCTGCCTTGAAATATTGGCAGTTGGTGAAGTGGAGGGAAGTCATCTTAGACGATATATATATATATTTTTTTTTTGCAGATCTGACTTCCTCTTTGGGTTGATTTGCAGCCGTGCATCTTTTTCCCTGCCAGGTGAGCCCTAGGCCAAAAAGTCTATAAACAGGGCACTAGATTTTTTTATATGATCCTGACAGGTGAGCCTTAAGCTAAAAAGACCCTATACAGGGCACTTGCTTTGTTTTATATGATCCTGCCAGGTAAGCCCTAGGCCAAAAAGTCTATAAACAGGGCACTAGTTTTTTTATATGATCCTGACAGGTGAGCCTTAGGCTAAAAAGTCCCTATACAGGACACTAGTTTCTTTTTTTATATGATCCTGACAGGTGAGCCTTAGGCCAAAAAGCCCCTATACAGGTCATTAGTTTTTTTTATATGATCCTGACAGGTGAACCCAAGGCCAAAAAGCCCCTATACAGGGCACTAGTTTTTTTTATATGATCCTGACAGGTGAGCCATGGGCCAAAAAGCCCATATACAGGGCACTAGTTTTTTTTTTTATATATGATCCTGACAGGTGAGTCCTAGGCCAAAAAGTCATTAATCATGGCTTTAGTGTCTTTTCTGGTTATCCTGCATTTCCCAACACCAACCCAACCCATTTATCCAGGCTTGGGACCGGCACTGCTTTCGCAGAGGCTGGGTTAAAAATCATTCTGCCATTTGAATCGGACATAATGAAGCTGCCTTGAAATATTGGCAGTTGGTGAAGTGAAGGGAAGTCATCTTAGACGATTTTTTTTTTTTTCAGATCTGACTTCCTCTTTGGGTTGATTTGCAGCCCTGCATCTTTTTCCCTGCCAGGTGAGCCGTAGGCCAATAAGTCTATAAACAGGGCACTAGATTTTTTTATATGATCCTGACAGGTGAGCCTTAAGCTAAAAAGCCCCTATACAGGGCACTTGTTTTGTTTTATATGATCCTGCCAAGTAAGCCCTAGGCCAAAAAGTCTATAAACAGGGCACTAGTTTTTTTATATGATCCTGACAGGTGAGCCTTAGGCCAAAAAGTCCCTATACAGGACACTAGTTTCTTTTTTTATATGATTCTGACAGGTGAGCCTTAGGCTAAAAAGCCCCTATACAGGGCATTAGTTTTTTTTATATGATCCTGACAGGTGAACCCTAGGCCAAAAAGCCCCTATACAGGGCACTAGTTTTTTTTTATATGATCCTGACAGGTGAGCCATGGGCCAAAAAGCCCATATACAGGGCACTAGGTTTTTTTTTATATATGATCCTGACAGGTGAGTCCTAGGCCAAAAAGTCTTTAATCATTGCTTTAGTGTCTTTTCTGGTTATCCTGTATTTCCCAACACCAACCCAACCCATTTATCCAGGCTTGGGACCAGAACTGCTTTCGCAGAGGCTGGGTTAAAAATCATTCTGCCATTTGAATAGGACATAATGAAGCTGCCTTGAAATATTGGCAGTTGGTGAAGTGAAGGGAAGTCATCTTAGACGATTTTTTTTTTTTCAGATCTGACTTCCTCTTTGGGTTGATTTGCAGCCCTGCATCGTTTCCCTGCCAGGTAAGCCCTAGGCCAAAAAGTCTATAAACAGGGCACTAGTTTTTTTCGCAGAGGCTGGGTTAAAAATCATTCTGCCATTTGAATCGGACATAATGAAGCTGCCTTGAAATATTGGCAGTTGGTGAAGTGGAGGGAAGTCATCTTAGACGATATATATATATATTTTTTTTTTTGCAGATCTGACTTCCTCTTTGGGTTGATTTGCATGCCTGCACCTTTTTCCTGCCAGGTAAGCCCTAGGCCAAAAAGTTTATTAACAGGGCACTAGCTTTTTTTTATATGATTTTGACAGGTGAGCCTTAGGCTAAAACGTCCCTATACAGGGCACAAGTTTTTTTTTATATGATCCTGACAGGTGAGCCTTAGGCTAAAAAGCCCCTATACAGGGCACTTGTTTTGTTTTATATGATCTTGCCAGGTAAGCCCTAGGCCAAAAAGTCTATAAACAGGGCAGTAGTTTTTTTTATATGATCCTGACAGGTTAGCCTTAGGCCAAAATGCCCCTATACAGGGCACTAGTTTTTATTTTATATGATCCTGACAGGTGAGCCTTAGGCTAAAAAGCCCCTATACAAGGCACTAGTTTTTTATATGATCCTGACAGGTGAGCCCTAGGCCAAAAAGCTCCTACACAGGCACTAGTTTTTTTTATATGATCCTGACAGGTGAGCCATGGGCCAAAAAGCCCATATACAGGGTACTAGTTTTTTTTTATATATGATCCTGACAGGTGAGCCCTAGGCCAAAAAGTCTTTAAACAGGGCTTTAGTGTCTTTTCTGGTTATCCTGCATTTCCCAACACGAACCCTCCCCATTTATCCGGGCTTGGGACCGGCACTGCTTTCGCAGAGGCTGGGTTAAAAATCATTCTGCCATTTGATTCGGACATAATGAAGCTGCCTTGAAATATTGGCAGTTGGTGAAGTAGAGGGAAGTCATCTTTGACGATATTTTTTTTTCTTTTTTGCAGATCTGACTTCCTCTTTGGGTTGATTTGCAGCCCTGCATCTTTTCCCTGCCAGGTAAGCCCTAGGCCAAAAAGTCTATAAACAGGGCACTAGTTTTTTTCGCAGAGGCTGGGTTAAAAACCATTCTGCCATTTGAATCGGACATAATGAAGCTGCCTTGAAATATTGGCAGTTGGTGAAGTGGAGGGAAGTCATCTTAGACGATATTTTTTTTTTTTTTTTGCAGATCTGACTTCCTCTTTGGGTTGATTTGCAGGCCTGTACCTTTTTCCTGCCAGGTAATCCCTATGCCAAAAAGTTTATAAACAGGGCAATAGCTTTTTTTATATTATTTTGACAGGTGAGCCTTAGGCTAAAACGCCCCTATACAGGGCACTAGTTTTTTTTTATATGATCCTGACAGGTGAGCCTTAGGCTAAAAAGCCCCTATACAGGGCACTATGTTTTTTTTTATATGATCTTGCCAGGTAAGCCCTAGGCCAAAAAGTCTATAAACAGGGCACTAGTTTTTTTTTTTTATATATGATCCTGACAGGTTAGCCTTAGGCCAAAAAGCCCCTATACAGGGCACTAGTTTTTCTTTTATATGATCCTGACAGGTGAGCCTTAGGGCTAAAGAGCCCCTATACAAGGCACTAGTTTTTTTATATGATCCTGACAGGTGAGCCCTAGGCCAAAAAGCTCCTATACAGGGCACTAGTTTTTTTTATATGATCCTGACAGGTGAGCCATGGGCCAAAAAGCCCATATACAGGGCACTAGTTTTTTTTTTATATATGATCCTGACAGGTGAGCCCAAGGCCAAAAAGTCTTTAAACAGGGCCTTAGTGTCTTTTCTGGTTATCCTGCATTTCCCAACACCAACCCTCCCCATTTATCCGGGCTTGGGACCGGCACTGCTTTCGCAGAGGCTGGGTTAAAAATCATTCTGCCATTTGAATCGGACATAATGAACCTGTCTTGAAATATTGGCAGTTGGTGAAGTGGAGGGAAGTCATCTTAGACGATATTTTTTTTTTTCTTTTTTTTTGCAGATCTGACTTCCTCTTTGGGTTGATTTGCAGCCCTGCATCTTTTCCCTGCCAGGTAAGCCCTAGGCCAAAAAGTCTATAAACAGGGCACTAGTTTTTTTCGCAGAGGCTGGGTAAAATATCATTCTGCCATTTGAATCGGACATAATGAAGCTGCCTTGAAATATTGGCAGTTGGTGAAGTGGAGGGAAGTCATCTTAGCCGATATATATATATATATTTTTTTTGCAGATCTGACTTCCTCTTTGGGTTGATTTGCAGGCTTGCACCTTTTTCTTGCCAGGTAAGCCCTAGGCCAAAAAGTCTATAAACAGAGCACTAGTTTTTTTTTCGCAGAGGCTGGGTTAAAATCATTCTGCCATTTGAATCGGACATAATGAAGCTGCCTTGAAATATTTGCAGTTGGTGAAGTGGAGGGAAGTCATCTTAGACGATTTTTTTTTTTTTTGGAGATCTGACTTCCTCTTTGGGTTGATTTGCAGCCCTGCATCTTTTCCCTGCCAGGTAAGCCCTAGGCCAAAAAGTCTATAAACAGGGCACTAGTTTTTTTTTGCAGAGGCTGGGTTAAAAATCATTCTGCCATTTGAATTGGACATAATGAAGCTGCCTTGAAATATTGGCAGTTGGTGAAGTGGAGGGAAGTCATCTTAGCCGATATATATTTTTTTTTTTTTGCAGATCTGACTTCCTCTTTGGGTTGATTTGCAGCCCTGCACCTTTTTCCTGCCAGGTAAGCCCTAGGCCAAAAAGTCCATTAACAGGGCAATAGTTTTTTTAATATTGTTTTAACAGGTGAGCCTTAGGCTAAAACGCCCCTATACAGGGCACTAGTTTTTTTTATATGATCTTGCCAGGTAAGCCCTAGGCCAAAAAGTCTATAAACAGGGCAGTAGTTTTTTTTAATATGATCCTGACAGGTTAGCTTTAGGCCAAAAAGCCCCTATACAGGGCACTAGTTTTTTTTTTTAAATGATCCTGACAGGTGAGCCTTAGGCTAAAAAGCCCCTCTACAAGGCACTAGTTATTTTTATATGATCCTGACAGGTGATCCCTAGGCCAAAAAGCCCCTATACAGGGCTCTAGTTTTTTTATATGATCCTGACAGGTGAGCCATGTGCCAAAAAGCCCCTATACAGGGCAAGAGTTTTTTTTTTATATATGATCCTGACAGGTGAGCCCTAGGCCAAAAAGTCTTTAAACAGGGCTTTAGTGTCTTTTCTGGTTATCCTGCATTTCCCAACACCAACCCTCCCCATTTATCCGGGCTTGGGACCGGCACTGCTTTCGCAGAGGCTGGGTTAAAAATCATTCTGCCATTTGAATCGGACATAATGAAGCTGCCTTGAAATATTGGCAGTTGGTGAAGTGGAGGGAAGTTATCTTAGACGATATTTTTTTTTTTTTTTTTTTTTGCAGATCTGACTTCCTCTTTGGGTTGATTTGCAGCTGTGCATCTTTTTCCCTGCCAGGTGAGCCGTAGGCCAAAAAGTCTATAAACAGGGCACTAGATTTTTTTATATGATCTTGACAGGTGATCCTTAAGCTAAAAAGCCCCTATACAGGACACTTGTTTTGTTTTATATGATCCTGCCAGGTAAGCCCTAGGCCAAAAAGTTTATAAACAGGGCACTAGTTTTTTTATATGATCCTGACAGGTGAGCCTTAGGCCAAAAGGTCCCTATACAGGTCACTAGTTTCTTTTTTTATATGATCCTGACAGGTGAGCCTTAGGCCAAAAAGCCCCTATACAGGGCATTAGTTTTTTTATAAGATCCTGACAGGTGAACCCTAAGCCAAAAAGCCCCTATACAGGGCACTAGTTTTTTTTTAAATGATCCTGACAGGTGAGCCATGGACCAAAAAGCCCATATACAGGGCACTAGTTTTTTTTATATATGATCCTGACAGGTGAGTCCTAGGCCAAAAAGTCTTTAATCATGGATTTAGTGTCTTTTCTGGTTATCCTGTATTTCCCAACACCAACCCAACCCATTTATCCAGGCTTGGGACTGGCACTGCTTTCGCAGAGGCTGGGTTAAAAATCATTCTGCCATTTGAATCGGACATAATGAAGCTGCCTTGAAATATTGGCAGTTGGTGAAGTGAAGGGAAGTCATCTTAGACGATTTTTTTTTCTTCAGATCTGACTTCCTCTTTGGGTTGATTTGCAGCCCTGCATCTTTTCCCTGCCAGGTAAGCCCTAGGCCAAAAAGTCGATAAACAGGGCACTAGTTTTTTTTCGCAGAGGCTGGGTTAAAAATCATTCTGCCATTTTAATCGGACATAATGAAGCTGCCTTGAAATATTGGCAGTTGGTGAAGTGGAGGGAAGTCATCTTAGATGATATTTTTATTTTTTTTTGCAGATCTGACTTCCTCTTTGGGTTGATTTGCAGGCCTGCACCTTTTTCCTGCCAGGTAAGCCCTAGGCCAAAAAGTTTATAAACAGGGCACTAGCTTTTTTTTATATTATTTTGACAGGTGAGCCTTAGGCTAAAACGCCCCTATACAGGGCACTAGTTTTTTTTATATGATCCTGACAGGTGAGCCTAAGGCTAAAAAGCCCCTATACAGGGCACTTGTTTTATTTTATATGATCTTGCCAGGTAAGCCCTAGGCCAAAAAGTCTATAAACAGGGCAGTAGTTTTTTTTGTATGATCCTGACAGTTTAGCCTTAGGCCAAAATGCCCCTATACAGGGCACTAGATTTTCTTTTATATGATCCTGACAGGTGAGCCTTAGGCTAAAAAGCCCCTATACAAGGCACTAGTTTTTTTATATGATCCTGACTGGTGAGCCCTAGGCTAAAAAGCTCCTACACAGGCACTAGTTTTTTTTATATGATCCTGACAGGTGAGCCATGGTCCAAAAAGCCCATATACAGGGCACTAGTTTTTTTTTTTTATATATGATCCTGACAGGTGAGCCCTAGGCCAAAAAGCCTTTAAACAGGGCTTTAGTGTCTTTTCTGGTTATCCTGCATTTCCCAACACCAACCCTCCCCATTTATCCGGGCTTGGGACCGGCACTGCTTTCGCAGAGGCTGGGTTAAAAAGCATTCTGCCATTTGAATCGGACATAATGAAGCTGTCTTGAAATATTGGCAGTTGGGTAAGTGGAGGGAAGTCATCTTTGACGATATTTTTTGTTTCTTTTTTGCAGATCTGACTTCCTCTTTGGGTTTATTTGCAGCGCTGCTTCTTTTCCCTGCCAGGTAAGCCCTAGGCCAAAAAGTCTATAAACAGGGCACTAGATTTTTTCGCAGAGGCTGGGTAAAATATCATTCTGCCATTTTAATCGGACATAATGAAGCTGCCTTGAAATATTGGCAGTTGGTGAAGTGGAGGGAAGTCATCTTAGCCGATATATATATATATATATATATATATATATATATATATATATATATATATATATATATATATATATATATATATATATATATATATATATATATATATATATATATATATATATTTTTTTTTTTTTTTTTTTTTTTTGCAGATCTGACTTCCTCTTTGGGTTGATTTGCAGGCTTGTACCTTTTTCCTGCCAGGTAAGCCCTAGGCCAAAAAGTCTATAAACAGGGCACTAGTTTTTTTTCGCAGAGGCTGGGTTAAAATCATTCTGCCATTTGAATCGGACATAATGAAGCTGCCTTGAAATATTTGCAGTTGGTGAAATGGAGGGAAGTCATCTTAGACGATATTTTTTTTTTTTTGCAGATCTGACTTCCTCTTTGGGTTGATTTGCAGCCCTGCATCTTTTCCCTGCCAGGTAAGCCCTAGGCCAAAAAGTCTATAAACAGGGCACTAGTTTTTTTTCGCAGAGGCTGGGTTAAAAATCATTCTGCCATTTGAATGAGACATAATGAAGCTGCCTTGAAATATTGGCAGTTGGTGAAGTGGAAAGAAGTCATCTTAGACGATATATTTTTTTTTTTTTGGCAGATCTGACTTCCTCTTTGGGTTGATTTGCAGCCCTGCATCTTTTCCCTGCCAGGTAAGCCCTAGGCCAAAAAGTCTATAAACAGGGCACTAGTTTTTTTTCGCAGAGGCT